>VKOC01026112.1:0-44529 GCA_009364415.1 Spea multiplicata
CAACGTCAATGTCTGCCTCAGTACATAATGATAACAGTTAATCTCTGCCTCAGTATACAGTGATAGGTGTTATGCTGTACCACCGTCAGTGCCTGCCTCTGTATATAATGATTGCGGTTATCCTGTACCACCGGCAATGTCTGCCTCAGTATACAATGATAACAGTTATGCTGTAGCCCTGTCAATGTTTGCCTCAGTATATAGTAATAGGTGTTATGCTCTACCCCTATCAATGTTTGCCTAAGTATATAGTGATAGGTGTTATTCTCTGGGAATTAAGATGCTAAGTAGCAGACAGGTGCTGCTAGTCAAATGTCTTTGATTATCTGACCACCAGCAAGTGTGACCACGTCTATAAAAGCCAAAGTTTTAGCAGTTTGCTGGTCTGGAGCATTCATGTGTATGTTGTTGCTGCTCATCAATCATTTCCACCAATTTTAAGTCCGTCATTCTATAGTGAGAAAGATTATTCAAAAGTGGAAAACATTCAAGACAGTTGTCAATCTTCCCAAAAGTGGATGTCCCAGGAAATTCAACCCGAGGTCAGACTGTGCAATGCTCAGAGAAATGAAAAAAAAAACCCCAAGAGTTACATCTCAGACTCTGCAGGCCTCAGCATGTTAAATGCTGAATAAGTGTGGTTTGTTTGGAAGGCTTGCCAGGAGAAAGCTTCTTCTCTCTAAAAAGCAGCTCAGCTTAGGTTTATAAGGTTCCATCTGAACAAAGAATTCTGAAATTGAAATACTGTGGCAGCACCATGAGATTGTAATGTAACATTGTAATGAAGAGTAGGCAAAATTCCTCCACAACTATGTGAGAGACTGATAAAGTCATACAGAATATGATTACTTCATGTTATTGCTGATTCTACAAGCTACTGAATCATAAGGTGTACTTAGTTTTTCACACGTGGCTTCTCCAATTTGGCTTTATTTTTGTTGAATAAATCATGACATGATGTAATATGCCATGTGTTGTTGTTCACCGGAAGTTATATTTACCTAATTTTAGACATGCTAAGGAACAGATGATTGTTATTATGTGCTGATACATAAAACCATAGTATTGAAAGAAGGTATACTTTCTTTTTCACACGACTATGTGTGTGTATGTATATATTAATTTGTTGGCCATGACTCACTATTTAGATTTTGTGGGCAATGGGGATCATGGGCTAATTAGCGAAACCAGTCTCAGCTTCCAAATGGCCACCATCAGATGTATTGAAGCAGAACATCAAAATACAATCTCACATGCCTGTGGTTTCCTTTAATACTTCATAATCTGGCTGGGAGGGTAGGTTAGGTGGAGGGTCCTGTCTCCATCCACATCCCAACTCTTTCTCTATTCACAAGCCAACAAAGTTGTGTAACTTTGAGCACCTGAAATGTTGGGGGCTAAGGTGTTATGTCTAGGCTCACAGGACAAGACTCATTGGACAGTTACGGAATATGAACTTAATTGTATTAATTTGTTACATGACACTAATTGTAAGGTGTCTTTCTGTATGAAAACGTACAGTAACCTTTACTTTGGATATACCTTATAAAATAATCTTTGTTTTTACTGACCTGGCAATAAGGTCATCTGATATTACCATATTTGTAAAAATTATGAAATCAGCTAACAAATAAAATGTAAAATTACATAGCATTAGCCACGGTTTGTTGACACTACAGGACAAAAACCCTTTAGCTCTGTTGTCTGGTGTAAAAGATTCTAACACATTTAACATCTCTTCTAACCCCAATAATATAAAAGGACCATATGTAATTATTGGTATAGGCAATAGTCAAAAATATGTAGTCATTGTTCATAAATAAATGAGCATTAAGATATATTAATAGGCTTCAATAATAGGGAAAAGAGTTTCCCTGACCTTAAGTATGGAATGAAGGATTTGCTGAACAGGCATTCTATAGATAGTATAGTAACTCGTTAATGCATGGTATAATTGTTACTGTAAAAGGGCATTACAATATGCTTACAGTGACCACCTAAAATAGGATTTAGACGTGTAAAGACCTTAGTAAGAATGTTTGAACACCCAATCACCCAATAGACTGAAATCATTATCCAAACCACATATAAGCAAGGCATTGGAGAGGCATGGGAGGAGCGGTTGAGGGGAGATGTACTTGCCATCCACGGACTCTTCTCGTCCCGAACACTCCCTCCCTCCATCCTCAGGAATGCATAGGACAGATGAACTAAATTCCTGTAAGACTTATTTTGTATTTTTTTATCTACTTTTTATATTTTTCTTCCATTTTTGTTTGTATTAAATGTTTTACCTTTTGTTTGCATCTAAGTGACTCTTCCTATTTTTGATGCATATATACCTATATATGTGTTTTCCAGTTATACGAAGTTTGTGTTGGCCCTATATTTATTACATCTGGCCAGCACCTACAAGTGTCACAACCACACATATCTCTATTAGCACCTTTTAAATTAACTATATTACTGTTAACCAGGCTGATAAAGCGCAGTTGACAGTATGATTATAATAGCATGACTGTGTGTTTTTTTTACATAATATTTACCTTTTTTTTAACAAGTACAGCTTATAGCAGCTATCTTCTGAAATAAATGTGTTAGATATGTGCAAGCACTCAGCCCACACACGTTAGCAATATATATTCTTGTACTTTAAACAAATAAATTCCAAATATATGCTCTTACAAAACAGATTTAACTAGCTACCATATTTGCTCGATTATAAGAAGACCCCACAAAATCTAAATATTAATTTAGGAGAAAAAACAAAAAGCCTGAATATAAGACTACCCTATAGTAAAAAACTACTAGTAAATATTAATTCATGTAAACAATTTTTTCATATTTAATAAAAGCTATGATTGAGATTTTTTTTTTAAATTTCCTTTATTTGCCAACCTGCCCCCAGTTTTATGCAACATCTGCCCCAGAAAATGCCTTATACCCCCCTATTTGCCACTCTGCACCATGATGTGCCTTTTAACCCTCTATATGCCACTCTGCATCCAGAAATGTCTTATACCCTCCTATTTGCCCACTGTGCCATGATATGCCTTTTAACCCCCTATATGTCCCTCTGCCCCATGATATGCGTTATACCCCTATATGCCACTCTGGCATATAGGGGGTTAAAAGTCATATCATGGGGCAAAGTGGCATATAGGGAGTTAAAACGCATTTCTGGATGTATATATATAACTACTAACAGCAATCACACTCCTATCAAGCCAAGGCAGCCAGTACATGCTGGAACCTGGGGATGATAGGAGTGTGATTACAGCCTCCCTATGCCATGCTACCACCACCACCACCCCCTTACACATCCAGCTATCACACACACACTCATTCACAAACATTTAAATACTCATTCATTCCATCAATCACACACACATACTTGCTCAAAAACCCTCCCCCACCCCTTACCTGAATTGCAGATCTCTCACTCGCAGACTTCTGCAGGGGCCCGTCTGTGCGAGCAACTTCTCTGGCCCTGCCCCCAGAGGAAGGAGGGGGAGGCAGAGTTATGTGATGACTCTGCTAGCTTCCTGTTCTCCTGCTGCTAGTAGAATAGACGCTGCTCGCGACCAAAGCACCGGTAAGCAGCCTGGCCCCAGTGGACATTTTTTTGAGGTCTGATTAGAAGACGACCTCGATTATAAGACAATGGGTATTTTTCAGAGCATTTGCTCTGAAAAAAACAACCTTGTCTTAAAATCGAGCAAATACGGTATATTTTTCCTCCAGCGCTAAATTCTAAATGCACCCTACCAAATTTTCTAGAGGATTCGTGGTGGTGGTGGCAGGACTTACCAAGAAACCATGTTTATACCCTTGTTCACATTCCATGTCTCTGATAATGTAAAGGAGGGTGCCAGTTAATAAAATATATTCACTGGTATGGATAATACTAATCTAATTTGTTTACGGGAAGTAAGCAGGGGCTCAGCCAGACCTGGGGTTGAGCTATTAAGCTGTGCAAGTTAAACCAGTCTCGCTCGCAACATAAGGTAAGTCCATAAGTGTTTGTATAGATACACACAAGGATTAATATAGTAAAGGAGAGAGATGCCACATTCTTATGCACACATACATATATACTTCATGGTGTATCAACATCATCATGAAAGATGCAGTTAAGTATTTAACTAAGCATTCTATTTATGCCCCTAAGAACACCACTCTGTCATGTATGACTATGACACAGTTCAACTATTATAAGAATGCCAGTATGTACAATTTCATTTCAACATGAAGGGGGTTAATATTATAAGTGGCTGCTTTTCCACTGCCTTTTCTGCTTAGCTCAAATTGTTCTACTGATTAGCACTGTCAGTGCCCTGGGCTCTTCTATTTGTATGTCATTCCTTTGGAAGTGGTCTGTTTGAATTAGCCACACATATGGAGAAAAGACACTAGTATGCTTAATCAGCTATCACTATGAGTAGAAACAAAATGAGTCCCCTTTTGTGTGACTGCTATCAAAGTGCCCCTGAAGAAATTAAAAACAAACTAAAGATAATGAACATGCTAGAATAGGCAGGGCAAATATTAATCTTATTGTTACCCTACCCAGGTGCTGCGCCCATGGTCAGATTTAACCTCCAATCCACTATTTGGACAAAAGTAATTGGACACCAGACAATTAATTAAGACAATAACACCTCATTCTTAATACAGTACATAGATATTAATATGTAGCTGATTCCCCTTTGCAGCTATAACAGCATCCACTCTTCCAGGAAGGCTTTCCACAATATTTAGGATTGTTTCTACAGGAATTTTTGGCCATTCATCCAGTAGAGCATTTGTGAGGTCAGGCACTGATGTTGGATGAGAAGGCCTGGCTCGCAGTCTCTGTTCCAGTTCATAGAAGAGGGCCTACCTCAAACTGTTCCCACAACGTTGGAAGCATAGCTTTGTCCAAAATGTCCTGGTATGCAGAAGAGTGAAAGCTGTTAAAGCAGCAAAGGGGGACTAACTACATATTAATGTCCATACCATGCCTGTAATAGTGCCTCAGAGCCATTGCAAGCATTCCGGTGCGTTTCATCTGTTTCCTGGTTCCTTTTGCCTGATTGTGACCCTGCCTGATTGCTGCCTGCACCAACTTACCTGCCTGCCCAACTTACTTCTGCCTGCTCCCTGTGTACTCCTGCCTTCGGTTATTTTGCTTATTTCTGCAAGAGGTTCCTTCGCTATATTCAGCTGTGACAGTTATCACTGGTTTCTCACTCTCCTCCCTGCGATCACCCTGCACTGATCACCGATCACTGTGATTGCAGCGTCTGTGCCACATCGGAGGACAGGATATCCCCTGCAGGGGATATCCTGTCCTCTGATGAACTTCAGGGGGGACGTCAGCAGTGACGCAACCTGGAAGGGAATGTCCGATCGCGCCACCAGAAGATCCCTAAATATGGCTATTAATGACTGTTGTAATGCACACCTGAGGTTTTAAACTTGACTTATTGGCTATTGCATTTTCTTGGACTTCGCAGGGTGTTTCCTCCACAGGGGCATACCTAGAGTATTTGGCACCAAGGGCAGATCGTATATTTTCCACTCTCCACTTTAACATGTAACATCGTTACTTTCACTCACTCATGCTCTTTCACACTCTTACTCACGCGTATTATTATTATTATTATCTTTTATTTATATAGCGCCAACAATTTACGCAGCCCTTAATACAATACATATATTCAAGGGTTATAACAAGACGAGAATTGACAGACTAAGACAAACCGATACATTAGGTGGAGAGCTTGCAAGCTTACAATCTTGAGGGACAAACATAAGGCAAAGAGAAAGAGTGAGAGGTAGTGTGGTGGTTATATCAGTGACAAGGAAGTTCTAGCAGCTAAGAAGTGAGTTTTGAGATGTTTCTTGAATGTTGGGAGGGTGAATGCTGAAGGTTCGGTGGAAGTAGATTCTAGAGATATGGGGCAGCCCGAGTGAAATCTTGTAGATGGGTAAGTGAGGAGGAAAGCCTTAGCTCATGGGAAGAAGGTAAGGATCAAGTAGGAGATTATTTGCTTATGAAGGCAGAAATGTATGGAGGAGCAGTGTTATAGAGGGCCTTATATGTTAATACCAGGATTTTAAATTTAAAATAGGGTAATAGGGAGCAAGTGGAGGATTTCACATAGTGGGGAAGCAGAAGAGGAGTGGTGAGCAAGGAAGATAAGCCTAGCAGAAGCATTTAGGACAGACTGGAGAGGAGAGACTCAAGACAGTGGAATGGCAACCAGAAGAGTGTTGCAGTAGCCAAGACAGGAAATAATAAGTGAATGAACCAGAGTTTTTGTGGATTCTTGGGTGAGGAATGGGCGGATGTAAGAGATGTTTTTAGGCGTAATCAGCAGGATCTGGCGAGGGACTGAATATGAGGGATGAAGGAGAGGTTTGAGTCAAGGATGACCCCAAGGCATCGGGCCTGGTTAGTAGGAGAGATAGTTGTTAATGGTGATAGAGAATTCAGGGAGGGGAGTGGAGATGGAAGATAATGTGTTCAGTTTTAGAAAGATTTCAGGTAGCGTTGTGACATCCATGAAGAAATAGCAGACAAGCTGTCTCACAATCTTATTCACTCTTACTCCTAAGTTGTGGGAAAGAAGACAGGGACAAGGAAGGGAGAGATTGAGATAGAGGGAATTTAGGGGTGCCTTGGAACCTCTGTGTGCCAGTGTGCCCCCCCCGATGAGTCCTCAGGGGAGCACAGCAGCCCCTCTGCCTCCCCCCTTCCATGGCTTGGCACAGGAGATTCTTCAGTAGGCCAGTTTGAAATGTCACAAGCAGGTGAAAGCTGCATTATGTCCTGAACTGGGGAAGAATACATTGGAAGTAGGTGTTAAATGCAATTCCTTTCTTAAAAAGTGATAGCACAGGAAGTACCCGTCGAGGAAGTAGCTGGTAAAAAATAGGGGCTCCTTGAATTTCATGGCCCGATTAATGTTTTCGATTGAATTCATGGTGATTTAATGGCTTTTAAAAAAATGTTGAGTCATTTGAATGTAGTCATACTGAATGGTAGACTCAGTCCAACTCCATGTTAGTAAATGTTGTGATGTGAGTTGCTGAATTGTTAAGAGGAGTATATGGGCACTTTATTTAATAAACTGGTTCAAATGAAAGAAAAATACATTTACATTACTGAAAGCACACTGAAATGCCACAGGCTACTATCAGGACTTCTTTAACCTGCTTGCTGGCCCATGACAGAGAAATGAATTCACGGCTCCTGCAGTAGAGAAGGGTCATGTACTTTTCCACCCCCCTCTGGTCATTATCTTCTAATGTCATTTTCATTATGCTATATTCTAATGCAACAGATAATGGTGCAATTTACAGGGTATAATGGGCTTGTCTGATGATTTTGCTTAACTGCTCAGCTAGCATATAATGAATTACTATATTTGGCCTGGAAGAAATAATAAAGAAAATCTATGGGTTTTTTTTCTTTGCATAGGAGAGAATATCACCACTATGTGTATATTGCAGGAACATTTCACATATTCATTTTTTTAACTTACACTGTAAGCACAATCTTTTTTCATTAGCCGTTACTAAACATCTGAAACAAATAGTAGGGCTTAGATAGAAAACTAGTAATGCTAATAACACTTGAGGTTGATAATTAGTCTCAAAAATAAGAAGTCTTGGGGTGTTCATAGTTGCCAACATTCCCGAATTGGGAGCAAAAGACTCCCCTACTGTAACAACACAACCTATTTTTTGAAGACAGAGCCACAAGTGACACCACACACCCTCTTTGATGTGCTGTTCTGCACAGTGTGTCACATACCTGTCTGATTCTGACAGGGGGTAGTTTGATCTATAGATAAGGAGGCCAACAAAATGATTCCCTTATAACCATATAACCCTGCAAAATGTGTTGGTTAAACATGACACTAGGTCACATCATTGTTCTTATGAAAGACTGGGATATTCAATGTGAATTTCGAGATCTGGGAGCTTTTGTCAAAATGCTACAATTTCTTTTTTTTATAAAGCATGAATATAATATAATATTGCCTTGAATATCTGTACAATGGCTTTCTTTTCAGTGTAAAAAAGGTTAAATAGAATAAAAATACTAAAAAGCCTTCAATATAGTTGAGCATAAGAACTATATAATCTGACTGCAAAGAAGAATATATGTTTATATATGTTAAACAGTATTTAATAAACATACACATTATATGATTTATTTTCTTATTAACACTTTGTTAACAAAGACCAAATAATTACAAAGTCAAGCAGCTTGATATTACGTTCACATTTAAGAACCACCAAAAAACTGTTTGGGCATCACATATGTAAAATAAATGTCAGTGACAAATAATTATGAACCAGTATGAGTTTATATAAACAATGATGCTAAGGATTGAGGAAGAAATATAGCCTTAAAAAGAAATAATGAACATTCAAACTGACAAGGTAGTGAAATGACCTCATCATTCATATATTTATAGAGTGCCCCATGTGCTGTACAGCTCAATGAATATCTTAATAACAAAGATAACAGCCTCATCAAATACAGAGCATATAACAGCCAGTAAACACAGGCCGAGCATTAAAATACATTATTACCAAAATAAATAATTTTGTCAGTGACAGCTTCTATCTCGTTTGAACTTCTTGGTTGGCTTGATAGCTGGTGGAGTACAGACACTGAAGATAACTGGACGCAAAAGGTCCCTTTAATATGATTTTTTTTATATATTACAACAAGGAAGGGATTCTTTGCAGTAAGGACAATAAAGGTATGGAATTCACTGTCAAGGCAGGTGGTGTTATCAAATACATTTGATGCCTTCAAAACTGGTCTAGATATTTGTTTTTAGAAATGCATGCTATACAGGGCTATAAATAGAATAAATATTTTAGAGCTTCTTGATCCAAGGAGAAATCTGATTCCTCTTGTAGCCAAGAAGGAACTTATTTCCCCTGATGACAGAATTCGAAGTAGCTTAATTAGGGTTTTTTTGCCTTCTTTTGGATCAAAATAGGAAGGTTAGGTAGAAGGGTTGAACTTGATGGACTTAGCGCTTTTTTCAACCTTATGTACTATGTAACTATGTTAGACAGTAAACAAGCAAAATTAGATGTTGCTGTGGTTCCACCGGCTTAGTGGAAAGAACTTTCTCTTGTTGAATTCACCTTTACAATCTGATTTCTCATCCACTTACCAATGTTAGTAATATCATGTAAAAAAAACACTCTATAAATAAAAAAAGAACTGGTGCTGTTGGAAGGCCTCATAGGAACACCTGGTCCCCGATATTTTTCTTCTAGGCCCACACTGCCCGAAGACATATGTAGCCCGTTCTCTTACTTCTTGGCAAAACCAAGAAAGGGATGGATCCTCTTGGTTCTCCTCTAAACAGAGGGCCATAGAAGTCTTCATCTGGAGGTGTGGACAAATGTTCAACCTACATCCTTCCCAAGTGGTCTTCTCTGTATCATTTCCAGTGATGCAATTTGTGAATAAATTAAATTTAGCAGTTTGACCATGTATACAAACAAGAAAGCAATGTACAGAAAAAAACACAAAATGCCATTACAGTCCCCACCCATGACTGCTACTATAAGTATCACCAGCCAGTCATAGGTCTTTTGAGGCAAAAACAAGAGATGCAAGAAAGGATCTGAAAAACTTTTTATTATATTATTATCTATCCTATCAATGGTGAGTGGTGGTAATTTGTTCTTGGTTGTGTTAATTTCTCTGTATGTAATTGTTGTACTAAACAACCACCATGCTGGATGGGTTATAAAACTTTCATAACAGGGAAAAATAGGACTTCCCAGTTAACGATTGCTTTTTGTTAACCTAGCCATTGCTTGTATGTTTTTGAGTTTTTTTTGCTTAGTGAACCAAAATTTGTATTAGATATACAAGATACAGTATACAGAAGCAAGAGAAAGGGAAAAAAGAAGTGCATTTTTCAACAGTGTCTCTACCACAGATTTTTACTTATTCAAGAAACAACAGCAAATTGACTTATAGGTAGTGCTGTAAACTTAAGGAGTGACAAGTGATCCTAACTGACCTCCAAATCATATAACATTATGCAATTAAGGACCAGAAGGGAAAGAGAAAATGAAAGGCTAATCAAACAGGAACAAAAAGGGCAGGGGGTATTTACAGTACTTAACACAGCAGGAGCTTCATCTCTTTGAAAGAAGTCCATATGTGCCAATTAGCCCCTTTACATCTTCTTTTTTTGTATGTCTAGCATTTTTTGTAGTGGCAGGGACATCTTCCTGACAATGGAGAGTAGATTAAGCTGTCTAATGAACCCAGCTTTGCTTGGCATCAGTGCTGGGAAACAGTTAACGTACTTTTTGAATGCCCAACCATGCAACACTCACTGGAGGGTCTCATAAGAGAGAAGAAGCGCGGGAGGGTCTGTCCAGACCCTGCTGGAACTCAGATTTATTTTCCTACTGGATGATCACACACATTATGACCAGCAATACTGGGCTGCTTCCTGATCACAGTGTTTTTAGTACAGGAGAATTAGAGAGAGAAGATTTCCCTGAAAAAAATAATATGTAGCCCAGTGGAACCAAAGGATCTCCATCCATTTTCTTGAGTCAGTATTAATAATAAAAATACAATACAGGACTATAATAAGTATGTAAATACTATTACTATATACGCGTATTACAGTAATGTAATGTTAGGGGAATGTTACTGAACATAACTTGTGCTATTGTTAAGCAGCTGCACCTACTGTGTAAAAGAAATCTTAAGCAAAATCGTAAAAAAAAATATTTTATTAGGCCTATATTTTGTTATATATTAACACAAGTAATTATTATGTTTAATGTGTCCATATGATTGCAAAAGAAAGCCCTACTTGTCCAGAACTAAACAATGTCTAATATGTGTGGGTACATCAAATGTGGAAACGTGGCATCTTGGTTTAACAAAAATGTGCTACAAATGACAATAAAACTTCAGTCTTTATGGTATGAAAATCTGAAGGGGTAAAACCGGGTGGCCATGTAGGTGCTCATCTGGTCTGCAGCAGATTTATATGTGCACTTTCCAAATCTATTTCAAAGTATATTAAACTCGTGTTTGCTTCTGGATCTGATCTATGTACGGTAATATTTTGCAGAAGAGCAAAGCCAGCATTAAAAAAAGGAAAAGTATGCATGAACTTGTACCATAATTACCGGTATTTGTTCCTGCCATTTTAGTGTGCATATCTTTTACTAATTACATCTAATTTATTGTTTCAGAAGTCATATACATTTGCAACAGAACTAACTTTTTATAAAGCTAAACAATGGCAAATTCAATAGCAGATGGTAGGTATCGTTATATCCACAGCTTTGGAAGTATGGCTTATCTGCTTACCTATGTAATTAGTATGGTTCATAGACAAATTGTCAGAATCAAGAATTCAGTGCTAATGCAGCCAACAGGAAATGTAATTACGCAATTATGGCTAGACTATGGTTTAGATACTGACTGTGTTTTTGCTTGGCAGAGCCACGTTTGGCATAAACTACAGTATAAATTGACTTGCCTTTATTGAGATTTTAGCATGGTTGATGAAATTAAATGTAAATTGGCAATAATAAAACATTTTTGAAACATGAAGGGACGTAGAGTTGTAATTATAGAAGTGTTCTCTGTTTAGACATGTTTGTTGCCATCTGTGATTCAGGTGGACAAACACATTAGTATTTTGAATAAAATATGGAGACCCAAGTGCACCTTTTAGAGGTTAATGACCAATTACTATAATACTTTTATATATGGTCTTGGCATTGTTATACAGTTTACAAATAATATAAAGGTAATGTTTAGCTCAAAATTGCAGAAATAGTCATTTATAACCAATGTCATGCAAACATTTCTTTGCTCCCATAGTAAACATATTGCCTTAGCAAAATAAAGGACTGATGTGCAGTGCTGTATTCTGGTCTAGCAGATTAAGGTGGCAACAGTAGATCCCCTAGCCTATATAGTGACACTCATTAATAGGCTGTTTAAAAGAGAGATCACTGATCTCTTTAACCAGTCATTAATACTACGGAGACACTGCCTTTATAATTTACATCTGAGCAGAGCTGTTTGTCCTTCAAAATGTTGTGCTCAGTAGTAAAGACACTCTTGATGCTACTGTTGTTGAATTACAAAGCTGTGTATCTTTCCTCCATTTTGCTACAGTTAATTTTTGCTCCTTTTGCTGTCTTGGGCAGCATAAAATAATATTTAATAGCGATATATTGTGATAAGGTGCAGGGTGTTGTGGCTGATGGCGTGTACATCACCCTTAGGTTTTGTAGAGGGTGGTATGATATGTAGCCCCAGGGGGAGTATGTGTTGTACAACATAACAATATGATTGAATATGGGCCCCTGGGGTGGAGAATATGGAGAGCAGGGCGGGCCGGTGCTCCACCCCACAGTTTACATACACCTGGAGTGAAATAGAATCCAGACCAATAGTTCAGGCTGACTCCAAAGCAAGTAGTTAGCTGCAGCGACTACGATAAAACCTTGCCTGATGGAAAGAAGAGAGAAGTTTGTTTGAGGGTTGGAAGTCTAAAAGGTTGGTGAGGCCTACGTTTTGTTTAGTTTAGACCCTGATTAGTAAGGGACATCTACGTTAGTAAGAGGTAGGATTTTGTTTGTTAGGCATTGTGGGATGAAAGCTTCTGTTACTGAATGCTGACAGTCAGAGCAGCAGTCCCCAACCTTTTTGGCACCAGGGGCCGGTTTTGTGGAAGACAATTTTTCCAAGGACCTACTAGGTTTTACAGTAGTTAGGCACTCGCGACAAGCCCGGAGTAATTGTTTGTATACCAGGCAGCGGCAGGTGGCAATTTTTTGTTGTGCCGCTGCCACCCTGGGTGGAAAAATTTTTTTAGTAACCACTTCCGAGCTTTCTTACGAAAAAATAAAAACCTCACACACACAGACTCAGGCAGTCTCTCTCCCACACACAGACTCAAGCCGTCTCCCACACACACATAGACTTAGGCAGTCTCCCACACACACAGACTTAGGCAGTCTCCCACACACACACAGACTTAGGCAGTCTCTCTCACGCACACACAGACTTAGAGCCAATAAACATTTTTTTTAAATCTACTTCTTGGAAACTAGGTGAAAACTGCATGTACATCAAGAGACAATTTGACTCAAATTGGTATAAGCTGTTTTCTCCTTTTTCTGGGGTGGTTGGGGACCCCTGCCCTACAGGACCGTGCTGTTTGCAAGGACATGGTACCATATGTGGGTGCAGGATCACAATATGTTATTCATAAATGTACACTACAATACACAGAAATCCTCTAATCTCATGAATATCAAACAATTTACAAACACAACACAGGTTTAAAAATTGTTAAATATATGTGTGCGACAATTATTGGCATCCTTTTAGTCAATTCTTTGGGCTGTCTCTTATTGCCAAGATAACAGATCTTCTCCTATAATCCTTGATGAGGTTGGAGAATAGATGGTAAGGGATCTAAGACCATTCCTCCATACAGTTTCTTTTCAGATCCTTCCAGTTTTGAGGTTGATGCCAGTTTTGGGCTCTCCTATTCAGTTCACCCCACAAGTTTTCTATGAGGTTCAAGCCAGAGGACTGGGATGACCATGGTAGGACCTTCATTTGACCTTGATGGTCAGTAAACCATGTTTGCTTTCATTTTGATGTATGTATTGGATCATTGCCCTACTGGAAGATCCAACCACAGCCCATTTTAAGCCATTTTTCTGGCACAGGTAGTCAGGTGCTCATTTAATTGTCTGTTGATATTTGATAGAGTCCATGATGCCATGTATCCTAACAAAATGTCCAGGTCCTCTGGCAGAAAAACAGCCCTAAAACATGAAAGAGCCACCACCATATTTAACCGTGGGCATGAGGTAGTTTTCCATATGTCTACCTCTCTGTGTGCGTCAAATCAATCTCTGGTGTGCTAAAAAGCTTTATTTTGGGTTTATCTGACCATAGAACCCGGTACCATTTGAAGTTCCAGTAGTGTCTGGCAAACTGAAGATGGTTGGTTTGTTTTTGGATGGTAGACGGCTTTTCCTTCCAAACACCTTGTGATGATGTAGGTGAGATTGGATTGTAGTTTTGGAGACATTCTGGCATGTAAATAGAACTGCTTTGTTGCAGACCGTAAGAGAATTGAAACATGCATTAGATTAAAAAAGGCCTAAAATTCAATTTGTCATGCCATTTTCTATGAAGTCTCCCACAAACACAAATATTTATATACAGTATATACACAGTATTATTTTCATCTTTGACTCTTACAAATAGTGGTCAGAAAAAAAAATCACATGCGAATAGTATCAGAGCTACAAACTGAAACCTTAATTTACAGTTAACCAATTTAGATTTTATATATGGTGCGATCGCCATAGAAATATTAAATTGCATCACTCCAATAATAGAAACATTATTCCTGCGAAAGGTGATCTTTAACCTTTTTCGATCACCAAGTAAAACATATATAATTTGCTTGCCTTAAGATCTCGGGAATCAACGCATATTGTTTGCAGTATCTCATCATGTTTTAGAATTACAGCGCTTGGCATTCCATTGATGATGTGTGACCTTAAGGCAGAGATTTGTTTCTCTTAAAGAACTGCATTATGATCCCTATCTACTTAATATCTTCTGTAAATGTCATGGTCATGAAATTCTGTGATTTTATAATAAAAAATAGTTTAATTCCTCCAACTTTTCAAAATACAATTCTATCTTATTTCATTTGTACAAATGTACACTCATAGCTACCTTATGTGAGTAAGTAGCGATGTTAGAAGCCAAGCTTCATCAATATTTAGTCTTTCCATGCCTGGCACACTTAGAGATCTCCTCCTTATATGTGAGTGGGGACCTCAGTTCTCCAGTGGTGAAGCATCACTTTGGAGACATTGATATAATTGAATAGCAAGAAAACTTGTGTTGGAGGAATCCGAGCGAGCCCTACACTCTGCTCAGGTATCAGGCTGCACAGCGACTTATCTGCCATAGGCTGTGCAGATAAGAATTTCCATCTCACTGCACAAATTGGGACTTACAGATAACAGACACTCAAAGTTACCCTGAAACAGCCCCCACAGATCACTAGAATGTCTCCATTTAACCCTTTCACTTCCAGGTTCCAAGTTGGCATTTGGACACCTGGTCAGTCTGTGCCCATGTCCCATCTTTGAAGTCGGCCAATTCGGTTTACCCCATTGAATCATACATTTTTTTAAACTAGTCACCCCATGGGCATTTAAAATGCCAATATTTTAACTCTTTCCATGCAACATGTTTTGTGAAGATATAGTGCTAATTGTAGGACTTGCTCATAAAAAACTTTTGTGTATATATATATATATATATATATATGGACTTTTTTGTGACAGGGGGGATTAAACATTTGTCACCAATGCAGTGCATCGTGACCCCATACATGTACAGGCTTTGTCGAGAAGGAGTTACAAGTAAAGGATCTACTGCTAATGTCTTGATGATGCCACAGTACACCTTCAGAGGTCTAGTGGAGTCATGCCTCGATTGGTCAGGACGGTTTTGGCTGCAAAAGGGGGATCTACACAATATTAGGCAGGTGGTCAGGTAGTCATAATGTTATCGCTGATCGGTGTACAATATTCTATATACAGTCAGCCTAGCCTATAAAAATGCATCTCAAACAATTAACATAAGACTACAGGACTTATATAGAAACATAAACATCTAGTCTGCTCATTTTTCCTGATGTAGGGAATTCAAACAGTGGAGTACCTACACGGATCGCAGCAGTTGCAACTGCAACGGGGCCCATCTCTCTAGGGGGCTCATGTGACCTCTGCAACCACTTGATCCTGTCTCTCTGTACTGCTTCAAAATTCTTCAGAAACAGCCCCTCCGACCTGGCCAAAATAGACAAATAACAACAAAGTTGCTATACAAGCTATTCTAGCCTGAGGCGATAACAGCCAGTTCTTGTGTGATTGGTGTTACTTAGTTACATATAGGCAGAGGCACATTTTGTTTTATTCACATGTGTGTAGGTATAGGATGTGTTAGTGATTCTGGTTTGCATGGTTACAACCGAAATATTGTACACCTTTCAACTGAAAAAACTGTTACTAGGTTACAATTGATACGGTTGCTATTTACAAAGCAACCTATCAATACTATAGTAAAAAACACCTTAAAAAGAACCATACACCATGTGCTAGTTGGAACTTCAATCCAGGGCTTCACGGTGCCTGGATCCAGAGGGCTTCACATAGACCTGTCTGTAAGCGCCCTGGGTTATAGACTGGAATCCTTCCAACGTTTCATCAAGTAGTCGTTATGACCACCGGAGTTCCACTTGAAATTGTTTTGCTGGGTTTCTTCATCATCTCTGTAAGCTGACCATCTACCGAAGCTAAGTATTATTATTTGTTTTACTGCAATCTGTTAAAACTGGTGTGTGATTTTAATTCTGCTGACCATTAAAGTATAATTACCATTCACCACAGTATTTAAGTATTTCTCACCATATGATCGACTGGAATACCTAATATTATATACCAGTTGTATATCAAGATACAGAGTGTATATAGATTTAATAAAATTTATTGTTGTTATTAAGGTTCCCTGATTACCTTAATTAAATAATTTAAAGTTAGAATCAGGCCACAACCACAACAGGGATGGAAAAGCCAGTTGTAAAATTGCCTATTGGAGGCAATAGGGTTTTTGGATTGGGGAAGAGGGAGAATATACTTGGGCACTACAGTATATCCCCCTACAATTTATATTTAACTACTCCCTGTTCTACCTGGTTATTGAGGAGTCCAAGAGACCTTGGTTAATTTAAAAAAAATATATATTATTACTATTCTGGATCCAGCTTGAATTGCAACTTGCAGGTTAATGAATCTATGATATGTGACTGATTCCCAGAGACAGATAGGACACAGACATCTACTTCACCTTTGACATATGGAGCGGCATTAGTGTACAGCATGTCTTTCTTTCAATGATGGCACACTTGTGGCTGCCCAAATATTTGGAGGATAAGGACAGACTCTGTCTACAGCCAGTGTAGACAGAGACACACAGGGTGAAAGGAGGGGGTGGAGCAGAATGGCAGAAGGGTTATAGATACTTCCTAATTTTTAATTATTCTGTCACCAAGCCTAGAAAGAGTGAAATGTCTACATTCGAGACCAATCCGCAGCATGTAGGATGTCTGTTAAGGAACCCCCAGCTACGGCGGCACTGAAACAGCCGCCCCTCGCACCAAATGGGCCCCAAAGGACTTAAAAACTTCCGTTAAGGACAGGATCCAGAATATCCACCTAGCCAGCGTGGGAGTCGCCACCGAGCGTAAGAAATCAAAAGTTGCAAATTCTTCCCGGTTCTCAGTGATGCTGTGCGGGAAAGGTAAGTGCGAACACACCTAGCCACACAGAGGTACGGGTCCTCTGTAAGGAAATTGAGGAGGAAAAGACTCCATCTCCAGGAGGAAAAACATACTCCATCTGGGGAAAAAGAAATGGCATCTGAATCGAAAGCCCGCATATCAGACACCCTCCGGAAAGAAGACAGAGCAACGAAGCAAGTTTGGCCGAAAACTGCTTCAGAGACAAACCTTCATTGTCAGGCCAGGAAAGCAGAAAATCTAGGACCACCGCTACATCCCACAGGGATTGATATTGTGGACCTATTGTGGTCAATTCAGGCATATGCCCCTCATAAGGCGGCATATCAAAGCCGAAGCCCCTGAGAAACTGATGTGACCACTAAAGATAGCTAAGCGAACCACGTTAATTGAGCGGTAAGATCTTGAGCTAGCACTGATAACTCCTGGACTCCTCCTGCATGATCGTCCAAACCACCAAGGACAAGTGCGCCTCTATAATAAGGGGGTGCGCCTGACCCTCTGGACCCACCAGTAGAGTCGGGAACATGGGGAAGGCTAGGGGATCTCCAGCTGGGAACCATGGCTGAGAGTGCTACCATTACCAGAGATTCCGAGCCCGACGGAGATTATGGATCACCCTTGAAATGAGGGTGAAGGACGGGAACGCATAGGCTTCCTCCAGAGGCCACTCCTGAGTAAAAGCATCCGTCGCCAGAGCCTCTGGGTCTGGTAAACAACTGAAGAATCTCTTCATCTGGCGATTTGTCCTGGAGGCAAACAGGTCCAGTGATAAGGGTCGATGGAGCCTCTAGTCGCTCACATCTCTCCAATGTCTGGAGAACCAATCTGCCAAGAGATTCAGTTCTCCTGACAGGTACTCCGAGCGCAGGGAGATATTCTGCTCCATACAGAAGTTGAAGATGTCCTTCGTTATGTCTGCCAAACGCTTGGAGCAGGTGCGTCCTATGCGATTGATATATCTCACCGCTGACACGATTCATAGATATCTCACCACTGTGCATGGTGATCTCACCATGCACAGGAGAATACAACAGTCTTTCCGGCCTTTGGCTAGACTAGGGATTGCAAAAGATCCTGCAATCAAAGCAAAACAGTTTATGTGGAGGGCGCGTTCCTCCTGCGACCACAGACCCCCCGTTGCCATCGTGGATGACGCCGCGCAGCAACCGACCTTGCTGGCATCCGACACCAGGATAAAAATGTGAGCCAAAAATCGCTCAGCCATTCCACGCATCCAAGTGTAGTAGCCACCAGCTGAGTTCCTGACGGACTTTTTTCGTAAGCCGCACTGGCTGATCGTATTTAAGGACACTTCCGTAGCTGGTGAGCCTTGAAGTGTTGTATGGCGCGGTAATGATGGGGCCCCAGAAAGATGGCTTGAATCGAGGAGAAGAAGAGGCCGATCGCCTGAGCTAGAACATGTAAAGGGCACACAACTCTACGTAGGACGGAACGAGTCTCTGTAAAATATTCTAACACATTTAACATCTCTTCTAACCTTCAGAATATGATAAAGGACCATATGAAATTATTAGTATAGGCAATAGTCAAAGATATGTAATCATTGGGCATAAATAAATGATAATTAAGATATATTAATGTGTTTCAATAATAGGCTTCAAGGTTTCCTTGACCTTAATTATGGAATGAAGGATTTGCTGAACAGGCAGTCTATAGATAGGATAGTAACTTGTTAATGCATGATAGTTGTAACTGTAAAAGGGCATAACAGTAGGCTTACAGTGACCACCTAAAATAGGGTTTAGACGTAAAGATCTTAGTGAGCATGTTTACCCAATTAGGTGAAGACCAATAGACTGACATCACTATCCAAGGCACATATAAGCTAGGCCTGTGTAAGACATGGAGAGGCATGGGAAGAGAGGTCGAGTGAAGATGTACTTGCCATCCACGGACACTTCACGTCCCAACACTCCCTCCCTCCATCCTCAGGAATGCGTAGGACAGATGTCATGAACTAAATTCCTCTCTAAGGATTTGTAAGACTTGTTTTGTATTTTTGTTATCTTCTTTTTATATTCTTCGTCTATTTTTGTTTGTATTAAATGTTTCACCTTCGTTTGCATCTAAGTGACTCTGCCTATTTTTGACGCACATACATATTTATGTGTTGTTCCCAATTCTACGAAGTTTGTGTTTGGCCTATATTTTCTTACAGTCTCCTTCCTTAGCTATGATCTTGCTCTTCGGGAGGTGTAGCATGGTCGCCTTCAAATCTATAATAAAGCTTAGGAATTTAATACGCTGACTTCGAGTCAGTTCTGACTTCAAGGTATTGACCACAAAGCCCAGCTGATGGAGCGTCTGGATAACAAACTTTGTGTGTTCCCTGAGGGTAGCTGGATTCTAAGAAAAAAGGAGGATATCGACCAGATAGATGATGGGCCTGATCCCTTGTGAGTGGAAGAAAAGCCATCACTGTCCGAAGGGTAGTGACTTGAATTGCCATATCTGACCGCCCCAATCAAACTGCAGGTACTTAACGGAAATCCGCTAGGTAAGCATCCTTCAAGTCCAGTCTGGTAAACCAGTCTTCTGGTCATAAGGTCCCTCAGAAGATGGATACCCTCTATCTTAAAGTGGCGGTAAACGGCAAAAGTGTTCAGGGTCCGCAGGTTTATCAACGGACGGAAGTCCCTAGTTCTTTTCTTAACCAGGAAGATCAAGCTCACAAAGCCTAGCAATCCCTCTGCACGCTCAATTGCCCCTTTCTCACGGAGTGCCTGAAGTTCCGCATCCATCAATCTGTTCCGCCACCGACCTGCGTATCCTGAACGCCCGCTTTGTCTGTAAGGGGGGGAGACACAAACTTTTGTTTGAAGGATCCAGGCATCAGAGGATATCTTGTCCCAGTTGTGGGCGTAAAGCAAGATTCTCTCTGCCACCTGAGGAGGGAAACAAAGGAAAGAAAAAGGTGTGCTTACCTGTGCCAGAGCGTCCTTTGGGGATGAAGGAAGATCCTCTACCTGTTGCTCCACTTCTCAGAAAATACAGTCTCTGTCGGAACGCCCCTCTTTGCGAGGACCCCTGAGGGAAATCCCTGGAGCCTGAGAAGGAAGGGCGGCTGGAGACCCGGCCCAGCGGCCATCCAGCCCTGGAGGAAAAAAGGAGGTGATGAGGAAAGTTTTGCCTTATTCCAGGATGTGAGAAGGGACACGTGACAATTAAATTCCTTAACAAAGGATAAAAGCCCATTGGCTGCTGCTCTTAGGTCTGTATACCAGCTATACCAACCTCGGGTCCATACGGAGGAGGGGCGTCTTGCGTCGTTCTGTGACTGTGGCCACATTCGCGTTGTGGAGAGCTCAGTCTCGGATGAGCCTACTGTCCAGAGCCTCCCCTTGGAGTAGAGATCTGTCACGGGCCCCACAATGTCTAATAGCTTGTCCTGGGCTCCTTTGAGGCCTTGTTCCAGGTCCTTCCTGGGGTCTCTTGTTGACCTTAGGGTCGAATTCGGGTGTAGCCGCTACCTTGTCTGAGAGCATAGGGCGTGGGCATTCCACCCATAGCTTACCATGCACCTCCTTAGGGAGGGGCCGGTGTAACAATATGTGAAGGTAACGCCCAATGTGATCCAGAGGGACCTACTCCATTGCCCTGGGGTGCAACATATTAGCGGGTTTGAATAATGTAGACCCTGTAAGGTCAAGCACTGATAGGTCTGCCAGGTTCGGAGTAGGAGAAATGGCTGTAGTTGCCGTCTGGCATAGCTCCGAGTGGTGGGGCTCATCCACCCTGTACCCGCGGACAAAGCGAGATACAGATTCCCTGGGTGAAACTGACTCATCCAAAGAGTCAGCCTGCCAATCATCCAGGATGACCAAGGGGTCCTCCTGACCTTTATCTACTCCGCAGAGTGATTGTCCCGGCGACTCGGTCAGGGGCAGAGTGTTCACTGACCTAGGTTTCTTTGCAGGCATTTTGCCTTTCCCCGCTGACACACTGTTGCCCGTCCAGGGGCGTTTGGAGGTATTCCTGTCTTCTACGAGCTCCCGGATTCGGAAGATGGACCTCGACTTCCTTATGGGATGGTGTAGGCTAGGTAGTTAGCGGGTTAGACATACTTTGGAAATGATAGATTCCACAGAGGTGGAGAATTTAGTCTCCAGCTGGCTTGAGTCAAGAGACGGCAAGCTGTCCTCACACACCTTTGTAGCTTCCAATTGGTTTCACACTGGAAGCATAAAGAAAACAGAAACAAACACTATTGAGAATACAGGGGCTCACCCTGAAATGAAGAGGTGGAAAAAATCATAGAAAGCAACTAGAAGCACCGCCAGGAATGGACAACAGGGGCTCACCCTGTAAAAGGAGCACTGCAGCAGCGTGCTATGCTGGGTTTCGTAAATAGCCCAGAGGCTCACCCTGACTCAAAATATGGAGATGACGCCAAAATTCTAAGGAGGAACAAAAAGTAGCAATTGTAGACAGGGGCTCACCCTGATAAGAATCTCAATAAAGTATACAAAAAAATAAATTTTTGCCAAAAAATGTTTTGGTTTTTTTTTTTGAGACGTGCCCCAACCAAGATGGCCAACCAAAGCAAACGGATCACGAAGATGGCCGAGGTAATCTCAACACTATGCCCTACCAAGATGGCAGCGAAATCTCATGAGACAAGACTTTGCGCCAAGAAGACACAGGCAAACGATAACCAAGATGGTGACTGAGACTCATCACCGGCAACAATGACTGCAATGTATACTACACAGTTTGCAGAAGGGACGGGGGAGCGGGCAGAAGGTGTAAGAAGAGAAAGTCCGGCCGACAGAACGGAAGGGATAGCCAGAGAAGACCACAATAAAGGTAAGGGAACAATGGAGAGATAAAAAAGGGTAAAGAAAACGGAAAAAACTTTGGTAAAAAAGTCCGGGAAAGGGTAGAAGCCATATAGAGGGAAAGTGGAGGAAGAACTATTAACGGTTAACAAAAAATTGGGGGGGGAAACACATCTAAAATAAAACCCATGGTAAAGGAAAAAACAATCCAGGAAGAAAATGTGTGTATATATATATATATATATATACAAATACAGGTAAAATATATGTAGATAACTATATTAATAATGATATATATAAAGTTATATATAGAAATTTCCAAGAGAGAAATATGACTAAGAATATATCCTAATAGGAGAAATAAAATGAATCTGACCTGCAGCCACGGTGAGCAGCACAGAAAGAGGAAGTGGTCTAGGGGTGCTGGGGCTTTATACTATGTTTAATGTGTTCCTATTGGTTGTTTTCCACATTCGCTGTTTGAATTTGCTGCTATGGTGAGAGTAAAGAGAGTTATGCAAAATAGGAGCCTCCTGTCTTTCCTTAAAATTCTTTTCTTTCTTATTATGTGAACAGATTTTTAGATTTCCTTTGGGAAAATAAAGAGTCTAGGTCTAAAAGGGTTGCTTTGCACAGTAGTATAGATTATACTCAGAAGGAAAAAACCGTGAGTAATGCCTGAACAAGACAGCAATGTGAAGGGCTAGATGAATAAAGGGTTAATATTCTTAATGCTTAAACCTCTTGAGCGTGTGCAATCATTACTGTTATCTGTGATAAAGAAAAGTGATTAAGATGCCTTCCCTAAAAACTGTAGCAAACAGAGGTGTACTTTCCAGCCACTCAAAACATTACCAAAAATGTGAATAACTAATACGTTGTGCAATAAAAAAAGGGCCCTTTTTTATTTTTTTCACTTTTTTTATTTTTTTTTTCCGCAACACATTACTTATTTACATTTTTAGCAATCATTATTGTACCTAAAAAGTTTCTAAAAATGTTTTTTTGTTTAAAAGCTACCTAATTTAATTTTGAAAAAACAATTTTCTGCATACTAATTTGATTATATACTGCATAAAATAACAGAAGATTGGGGTTTTATATTTTCTTAACTTGAACAAGTTTAAGAAAAACAGCCTGCCAAAAATATATAAAACAACAAAAACAAATCAAAGTTGGAAGTGCCTACATTCATGACATTTTTAACAGAATATTCTACATTTCAAACGATGCCAAGAAACAATTATCCATCAGTATGTAGTGAACTTTTAAAAGCTTCTTTCATCTGCTTTTCGGAGCAGATCAAAAGGTACATGAGAGTTAAATCGCAGTGTTTTGATTATTTTCAAATTAATACACAGGTCTGATTTTTTTCTTAAGGTCTAGGCAGAACACAACCAACAGGCTACCGGCATTAAAGGTAGCAGGTCAGCATGTTTCTACTCAACCATCTATATAGTACTTTTAGTTCCTAGAACAAATAATCAGTATTGTTTATTTTGCTTTTTAACATTACTTGTTACTTTTGTAACAATTAAAAAATAAGCAACATGCCTTTGAAGGATGTCTTTGAAGGCCTATTCCAATACTATCTATCTATTTTTTATAACTTGTAAAAAATTGATACCCCTTAGTAATATTCAGCAAGATCCTTACCATTTTCTACAATTATTTTATAACTTATGAGATTTTAAATGTGCGCCTGCAAACTTGACTGAGATGATAACACAGAATGGCAAAAATACTGCGTTTGATCGACATTCGTAAGGAGTTCCTAATTGACAGGGGGAATAGAGATTTTCACATGAGTTATGAGGATCTATGGAGAAATAAATCACTTCTGAAATCATATGTATGATAAAAATATAAAATATAAAGATTATCATGAGTGGAGCTGCTCAATGAGTGATGACAGCAAATATATCTGCTCATTACTCAATGTATATTAAAGGTATTGTTCCAAATACTTTGAAAAATATATTGTTTTATTCTCAAATAAAGCATGCTATTAACAATCCAAGCCTCAGATATAATTATTTAATTTATTTAATGTCAACTTTTACTTTATTTGTATTTTCTGGGAGAAGGCTAATTATAGTCATGTGACAGTAAGAAGGAGCTTATAGTATGAGTCAATGTTGCCCTAGCAACAGAAAAGGCTTGTTTAGCATTGATTTCTTATTTTTATGTGGAAAAAAAATTGAGAAAATAATAAAATGGGAGATTTGCTTAGGTGTATTTGTTTAACATACTGGGACACTGAATTAATGTTCGGTTTGTGTGGAGCAGCATCCTTAAAGGGTAATGCATGACATCTGGGACAGTTCATCTGTGTCTAAAGGAAGAATATAGGCTGCAGCTGCATGTTGACTTTGCACAAATAAATATCAAACACTAGAGTCTTTGTCAACAAATGGCAGGACATAATACCGGAAAGTACCAGAGGTAGTGCTACTGTATATAGCTGTCTGGATATGTAGAAGGTGTTTTGAAGTGGGTTTTTCAGTGAAAAAGGGGTGATGCATTATACTGTATATCAAGAGTGTCAATAATATTCAACACAAATGCATACTATTTAAGAGATATACAGCGGGGTAACAATTTAATTCTAAGAGGATATAGCTGTGACCAGTCTCCAGGTGACAAGTGGTTCACTAACCCAGCAACCTCGTGTCTTTATGAGATATGTGATTCTGGTTAGCTGCAGGTTCATGATAATTGTGTCCTACATTAACTACATGTTGGAGCACCAATGCAGTGTGGAATATAATGATGTATTGTGCAACACAGAAGAATATGATGGTGCTATACAAAGCAAAAAATAATAATACCAGATACCTCTGGTTTCAGTAGAATGTCCATCTGAGCTATCCAATGATCCCAAAAACCCATCAATACCTTTCCTGAAATAGCAGGGGCAAATGTAGGGTAGAAATGTAATCCCAAAACTTTAGAGGTCAAAAACTGAAAAAGGGGTATATAAGTCCAAATAGCCAAATAGGCTGGCTCTAGTGCAAAGGAGTTATGGATCAAACAATAAATTCTGTTATTTCTAGGTGGTTCCTTCCATTACATCATCATCATTGATCATTCCCCATAGTAAAGTGTAATTAATGCCTAGAAACTAGCCCTATTGCCCTTGCATTCTATGGTTACAGCCCTAAATGAACGCTAGCATCCCTGAATCAGGGGAGTACCTAGAGTATTTGGCACCTGAGGAGGATCCTGTATGTGGCACCCCCACACACAAAAAAAATAATGTTAGCAGGAACATTAATTTTCCACATTTTTAACTGTATGTCAACTGGAAAAAATAGAAATCTGTGACAATAAGTTATTAATTAAATTATTAATTTATATAAATAACTTTTACTGAGCAGATATGGTACAGCGTAATTCCCACCACTATACACTGAGCCAGACATTGATGGTAGTGCACCATAACCCCTATTACTATATACTAAGCGTATATTACTATATACATTGACGTGGTAGGCCTCTGCCCCTAAAACAGCCTGCCTGTGCCACCGCTGCCCCTTTAGCAAACATACTGTGCCACCACTGCCCCTTTAGCAGCCTAACCGTGCCACCTCTGCCACTGAAGCAGTCTGCCTGTGAATACACCCCTAAGTGGAAATGTCCAAATTGGGTTCAATTAGCCATTTTCCCTCCCCGGTGTCATGTGACTCGTTAGTGTTACAAGGTCTCAGGTGTGAATGGGGAGCAGGTGTGTTAAATTTGGTGTTATCGCTCTCACCCTCTCTCATACTGGTCACTGGAAATTCAACATGGCACCTCATGGAAAAAAAGAATTATTGCTCTACATAAAGGTGGCCTAGGCTATAAGAAGATTGCCAAGACACTGAAACTGACCTGCAGCACGGTGGACAAGACCATACATCGGTTTTCACAGGACAGGTTCCACTCAGAACAGGCCTCGACACGTCAACCAAAGAAGTTGAGTGGATGAGCTCAGCGTCATATCCAGAGGTTGTCTTTGGGAAATTGGTCTGCATTAGTCATCCCAGAAGGAAGCCTCTTCTAAAGATGATGCACAAGAAAGCCCTCAGATATAGATATAAAATGTTTGGGGTCAGGGCCGGCCGAAGGCGTAACACCGCCTGGGGCGAAGTTTAAAATGCGCCCCCCGCCGGCGCGGCGGGTGGGGTGGGCGTCATTTAAAACTCGCCCGACGCCCCCCCCGGTACTTACCTTTAAGAGTCCTGCGGCGAGTCTCCCTGCTCTGCCACCGTGCCCGGCTTGTAATTCTGAGCGCCGGAAATTGACGCCACTTCCGGCGCTCAGCATTACAAGCTGCACCAAGACCGAAGGAGGGAGACTCGCCGCAGGGAGAGAGAGAGAGGGCGCCGAGAAATAAGCGGAAACCACTCGGCGGCCCCTCTCTCTCTCTTCTTCCGCAAAAAAAAAAAAACGCCTCGGGCGGCAAAGTGCCGCCCCTTCTAAAGTGCCACCTGGGGCAATTGCCCCAGTCTGCCCTATTGTAGGGCCGGCCCTGTTTGGGGTGTACTCAATTTGTGAGATACTGTATATATAAAATGGGTACTATGGGGTCCGGGGGACCCTGTTTCAAACGTGTATGACCCCTGTTCCCTGACTTGGTGGGCCGTAGGGAGTAATTAAATAACCCAAACACACCACCTTCTGCATTTTAAAGTACAGAATATTACTTCTATATTCTATATACAATATTGCCCTATAAACACATCTTTTCTTCTCATTTCACCTTGTCTAATCATCTGGTTTCAAAATTGTACTTAAGAAATTAATACTTCCTGCCAGCAAGCAGCACAACTGAGAATGCCTATCTCACATAGCTGCTGTTAGTTGGAGAAGTTATGTGATCAGGTAACATTGTAAACCACAGACTCCTGTTATCTTGTCTTTCTAATTACCAGACTGTGACTTTGGCTGAAGAATAGTGGAATTTAAGCTTTGCATTACCTTCTGATTTTGTCACTGATCGAAAAAAGAATACCACACTCTTTGTCATCAAATGGCAGTATCTGTGGAAAAAAGATGTACTTTGAAGGCTTCTGTTATTCCCACTAGAGCAAAACGGTGTTGAATATCAGACTCACTTTGGCTATTTTCACAGAAAGCCAAAGAGCATAAAAAAGCAATGGATTTTTAGCCAATATACAGTATCTGGACATACCTGTACATTGCCTGATGACTATTTAGATACACCTGCATCAATCCATGTTATCTATTATTGTAATGCTTTGGTATAACATCTGTTTTTTTTGGGGGGGGTTGTTTTTGGGGGGGGGGGTTGTTTTTTCAGTTCCTGCCCTGAGATTCCTTCTTGTTGCTGTTTTCTTTTGCTACTGTTCTAAGAAATGTGATCCTGGTTCTACATCAAGTGAGGTTCACTGAGGAAAAGTCATTAGTACTTCCCTGCAAGTCCAGTTAACTTATTAGAGTCCATTAGATGAGAACATTATTAGACAGCCCATTGAAAGTTCCTACAGTTTCAGTTATGATAATTTGTTATTGTATCTTAGCCAAGCCCTTCCCTTCATTCATCTGCTGAAATTTTACAATAGTAGGCTTAGTTTCTCTTTTCCTTCCAGAGTTAGACTTTGGATTAATTCTAGATATTTGTATTAGATTACCTTATCTTATTTTATATTATAATAGTTGCCTTTATTCACTAAACATCAATTGTAGTCACAACACAGTCAAATACAGTTTGCAGTGACAAAAAGGTCCAACTGTCACTTGACTGCTGCCAACTGGACAGAAACTCAACTTCATCTCAGTTGTAGCACAGTCAAGCTGCATGATGTTAATAAGTTAACAGCAAAATGAGGATTCATTTATCCATGAGTTGCTGGCAAATTGCAGTTGAATTTGAAATGTTAGGCAGAGTAATTACATTAAATAAATATAGAATTAAAAAATCAAACCAATGGTTCCCTTTGACCCTGTATTAACCAAAGAGGAACCCGTAGGTGCCTCTTCTATTGCAGGATGCGTGTTTCACAGATCACTTTCATATTTGGTAAGAAGGATAAACAAGTTGATTTGACCTTTGATCAAAGAGCAAATAATTGGTTCTGTACAGTGAATTAAAATCCTCAACACTTCAGTTATCCGGACAGTGTTGGCCTTAAGGCAGATCTCAAGTTCTTGTCAAACATGGACTCTCTAGTCTGTATGAATGTCATGTGTAAAATAGCTGGCCATTCATCTGGACATCTACTATTTCAGTCTCCTATATGATCAAACACTATTCATTATTCTGTTTCTTATGATTATTTATGAAGACAAATGGATTCTACAAAACTATAAAACACAAAAATGTATGGTAATATTAAAGAAAGATAGCAAATTATAGACCATGTATAAAAATGCTTTCATTTGAAAAAACATAGACATCTCAAAGGTGTTTTTATGTGACTACATTAGCATCCATGAGAAATACCCTGGATTTTGCATTTGGTCACTTTATAGCTTGTTTATTACAACAACTATAAATACTGACCATGTTGGACAATAAAAGATAATGCAAACAGCTAGAAATCAATGTTTAGTAAACATTGTTAACATATTGTTGGCAGTGGGGTTAATCTTGCAATGTCTCACAGTAGCAAAATCATATAGAGAATCTATCCACATTTAATCTATGACACCGTAATTCTAAAAGCCATAACACTGAAATTCCAGCCTCAATAAGTTTATACTTGAAAATAGTCAAGGGTCTGATGTGAGCAGATGGCCTAGGCTACATTTGCCTTGTCTCTTTGCATATTTACTTTATAATTATTCTTTCTATAATAAGCATTGGCCCATTTAGTGGTAGCACTCCTGACACTACAGACACTAAAGTAACTATATAGATCATATTGTGAAATGCTGAAGGCTTGAATTCACCTATGAAAGGAAAGAAAATATCATCCCAGCAGAAATATTTTCACCTTGATTCATTTTTTGGGTTGACCCAGGTATAAATAAGGCCCCTGGTATCTTAAATGTACATGCACCTACAGGCACTAAGACAATGTTTAAACCCTTGTACACAATGGTGCAACAAGAAGAATATCCCAGTCTCTTTCTGGGAGGTTATATTATACGGTAATGAACACAGTTTTAGACAGGTCAGACCATTACGGTGAAGGACCCAATCCAGAAAGTAGGAGTAGGGGAAAAAGGCATGTGCGACTTCAAGTAAAATACAGCAGACATAAAGGGAAGGATGATTGGGAATCTACAATCTAAATAAATGAACCATCCAAAACACAGTTTTACCCTCTTCTACCTATATATATATACACACTCAATAGATCTTCAGGTCCAACTGTCAAACTCTACAGTTCCTACTTTTTTCTCAGCTTACAAACTATTTCTAGCTGTTACTACAAGGTACGTTTTCAGATTTTTTCACAAATGTCACTCCCAAACTGAGGGACTAGAAGGTAATTGAAATGCTTATATATGTAACAAGCATCCAGCATCTTAAGTGGACCTTTATAACTGCTTTTTTGTATTTTGGTCCAGATTTTCCATTATAGTGTAAATTCCCTGGGAATCAAATTTGCATTGACTCCCAAATGGGCCATATTTGATCTGTTGGTTCCTCTGAATTTAACTTCTAACAGGAAATACTACAAAGCTTTCTTCTATGTACTGTCCTGCTGCGGCAATGAAAGCTACTGTATACTTTCAAGTGGATCTTCTCCGCAACCCTAATCCTTCCCAATGGTTCACAATGAATTACTACCATTGTTTAACATGGATTGGAGACCTCCTTGCATAAGGAAACACATATACAGTATCTCACAAAAGTGAGTACACCCCTCACATTTTTGTAAATATTAAATTGTATCTTTTCGTGTGACAACACTGAAGAAATGACACTCTTCAACAATGTAAAGTAGTGAGTGTACAGTCTGTATAACAGTGTACATTTGCTACCCCCTCAAAATAATTCAACACACAGGCATTAATGTCTAAACCTTGGCAATAAAAATGAGTACATGGCTCACAGACCCCGTGTTCCCCTTGTGCTGGTTGGATTCTACTTCTACCATGCTTGGTGTCTGACCGGGACCTGTGCGGCGGCTAGGAACGGCAGCCATGCCCTCCAACAATTGCAACTGTGTCACTAAGGACACCAGTTGTCCCACCACGTCTCTCTTTTGGGATTACACTATGCTCGTGGTGGGTAACACTCAGAGTTGGGTATGGAGAGGGAGCTCAATTGAGAACCCTGGTTTTATTACTCATCTTTAGGACCAGGGTTTACCCAGCTGTGCCTATGTAACGCTGCCGCACAGAGTCTCGATGCCGCTTTTTAAAACTTAACATCCTCAGACCCCGAGCTCTCCATATGTACCCCGGGATTGATGCTGCTTTTATTCTAATATACATACATGCTTCAGAGGTTTTCCTTGATTTGTTGCTTGCTACTGAGTAACAACTGAGCTACTTACTGCCAACAATAAGTAGCACATTACCTGGGGAATCAAGTGGCTCTCTGGCTAAATTCTTAACTGCCTCATCAATAGTCCATTAACCAGTGTTCTACACACTAGCTATTCAGTTTAATAAAGTTTGACAATCTTAACTGAAAATCACTTGGCAGCAACTCATCAAAGGTAATCCAAACAGCAATTTACACATTCATAAAAGGTCCAGTTGCTGTTTTCCTGCCGAGTTACTATTGAGTTAAAATCAAGCTATCTCCATAGTTAAAAATCAAGCTATCTCTATTGACATCACAGGAAATTAAACCGAGAAGGGTCAGCTAATCAAGAATTTGCCTACTTGTCACTGACAAACAAACTGAATATACTAAAGAAAAGTCTGTTTTGTTCAATTTATTTCCGCACTTACGCTTAGCTCGGCATTAACCTGTATTTTACAAAAGTTTGATAAATAACCTTTGGGATTTTTTTTGATTGTAAAAAGGATCATTTGGAAGATGTGAGTTATATTCTTGCTTAGGTTTTCAATTGGCGAACATCACCTATACACTGGGTAATAATGTGCTATATTCCCAAAGCAAATAAATGCACAGTGACAATCAATACTAGCCTATTTTGTGGAGAATCCAGGCATATTTCACTGTAGGATTAGATTTCAAACTTTCATGCCTGGTATAAATAATATACTACAAAAAGAATAGTATAGCTCTTTTAGTGGGCTTTCCTAAAACCCACATTATATACAGATGTCAAAATAGTGATTCTGTGTCCAAAGCACCAGAATAATGGCTTCAATTGCTATGTAGGCTGCTCTATTGTTTATGGGACAGTCTTTATTACTATGGTGTCTAGGAGTTTTTTCTTCGCCAACCAAAAATAGTTGGCTCTCATGTACAGTGACCACATTAACATTTAAAACATCCCACACAATTAAGAGATGTGTATCTGGTACTCGGCAGATGCTGCTCCTACAACACATAAGAAGAGATTGTGTAAAATAAAAAAGTTTTATTACTCCATTAGTAATGTGGGCTACTATATAACAGAATTGTACAACAAGTAAAAGTGAACAGACCTTGCCAAGGAAGAAAACTGATGCCTTCCTAAGTAACTAGTAAAGCCTTTTTAAAATTTTGCACCACTGGAATAAACCCTTCATTTCTAATCAAAAAACATGTTCTCCTTATTATTTGTGCTACAGGGAGATGTAGAATTGACCACTAAGCATAACATTTGCCACTATAAACCCCTTAACTCTCTAGAATAAACTGTATTTCTGATAACTTTCGGTACGACATAGAACATAATAAGCAAACACTGTAAAAAGCCCTAAGTTTAGATGGCTGGTTCTTTTTTTTTCTATACGGTACTTAAAATCACATGGAACCCGACATTTAAAAAATATATATTTTTATTTTCAAAAAGAGAAGACAAAATAACATAGATATAATAAACACAGATACATAAATACAATCACATAAATATAACATTCTGACATACACAAGTATAAAAGAGGTCATCTTCCAAGATATACAATTATTAAAATAAGATTTTAATTTTAAGAGCAATAAAACACCCCTCAACCAGATTTCCATGCATTATACGAGTGTAGTAACAATAGATTTCCATTAATGTCGAACCGATGGAATAAACACTTTGGCTGGTGGTTGCAAACCCCTGAAGGATGGGGGTCCCCACAGCCAATAAATAGTCCAAAACCCGTAATGGAGAAAGAAAAAGAAAATATATTGTTCAAGGTAACATGGCCAAGCAGTCCTCCCAAACCCTATGTTTTTTTGCAGATAAGGTATTATTTCTACTAACCCCCAATTCCATTTGGAGTTGGTACTCCGGTTGGTTTTTTGAATTTATACCACTCAAAGTCAATGTTTTGTTTCCACTCTCTGGCTCTGATTTTTTTTAGCAGCTAAACAACTATGAATTGCAAACGCCATTTGTGGTTTAGACATAGTAGGCCAATTTATATGCAAAAGAACTGATGAATGGGTTCTAGGGATAGTGATATTAGTTGCCCTCTTATAAAAATCTAGTACTTTATTCCAAAAGTTGGCAAGTTTTTTACGGCTCCACCAAATGTGAAGAAATGATAGTCATGGACCCACTTTAGAAGTCTACCAAATGGGGCGTAGCATTCTTCTTGTGGTATCAAGATGGTTAAGTCTTGTTCCCATCTCGGGAAACTAGAAATTGTTATCGATGGAAGATCTTTTAAAGCTATATACTTGACACAATTAGCAAATATCTTTTTAGTATCAGGTTTTTGAAATATTTTAGAGATCTCTTTCTTCAGTTCTCCCCCAGGGGAGTCCAGTTTTTTTAGACAATTTTTTATGCTAAAATATTTAAAAATATTATAATTAGGGAGCCTGTACTGTTGGTTCAGTATAGAGAAAGGTAAATTTTTCCCATCTAATAACAAATCCTCGAGAACATTAATGCCGGCTTGTTTCCAATCTATAAGTGAAAGATCGGCGATTGTACTTTCAAGTGTTTGTATTTTCAGAGACTTATTTTTAAGCATATACTCTCTGACTATCTTTATTGTCTCAGAAGAGTTAATTGTCCATATAATAGCATTTAGGTTCTTCGGCCCACAGGCCTCAGACATTTTTTTGTGATTGAATACATGCCCTGAAAACAATGGTTGATCTTGTCAAACTACTTTCGCATTATACCTAATAAAAATTAACATCTTATTTAATATATGCAGTCCTTCTGTAAAGACCAGAAGGGCTTCATGGCATATTCTCTTTCTTCTTGAAGGAGGAATAAATAATGCAGGATTCCTCCAACACCCACAAAAACAGTATATTTTTATACCTAGCCATATTTAAACATACAGTAGTTCTAAGAAATACTTAATAGTTTTTTTGAAAAGGTAAATATTAACAAGGATACCCATTATATTCGGTATACAAATTATCACCACATCCTTTTTTACTCCGTAAATAAAAATAAAACTAAGCCATCCCACAATAACCCCAATCATTTAGTTAGTTAGAAATAGACAGTGCCATTCAAACAACAGAAATTGTTTAATATCCATATTCATCCCAATGTGAATGGACGAATAATTAGATACTTTAAAGGGGTTGACCTTCTGCAATTATGCATTTTTTAATGAAATTATTAAGCAAAATAATGGCATGAATCCTCAACTCATTGACCTGGGGCTGTTAAAATCTATATCATTGTGTGCAAATGGGCTCTGTCAATATTTAATTTTTTTAATAACTAGATTTGAAACATTATTCATTTGACTTTATGGGAACATTAAGCTCAATAAAATGCACGAAAAAAAGAAATATCTTTATATTTAATGCAATATGCAATTAGTCTGATATTCTAATTAGTTTTTTTTTGTGTCCCTACGGCAAATAATCCCTGTACTGCTCTAGAACCAATGAATTGACTTATAGTTGGTAATACATTTATATTTTATGCAAAGTAACAGGAATATCATGGGTCAATATTAATGGCAGCATTTATGCAGTATTAAGCTACAGAATACCCAAGGGTGTGCACCTAGTATTTTAGAAAATATTTAAACGTGTAACCCTAAACAGATGGTAATTTTCATGTAATATTTAAACCTGGCATTTTGTATCTCTCAAATTAACAAGCCTATGTTGTAGTTCTTTTATTTTGCAATATGTGAAATTGTTATGGTGATATTTGGTTTAAAAATAAGGGGCAATGCTATGATAACTCACATCTGCATTCAAAGGTGGCAGAACTAACATGACTAAATCAGTAATTTCCCTGAACTACAGCAATATTACAACGGCCAGAACAAGTCAGCAGCCGCCAAAGAAAGACAATTGGGTTTATTCACTGACAAGTTGAGTTAAAAGTAATTTTTACCTAACCCATAGCGCAAGACTGGAAGGAGGGAACGAGGCTCCTTCTCTCCAAAGTTTTCTAACCCCTTATGTGAAAGGGTACTAGACATAAATGCACTTTTATTGTGTCCTTCTACCCCAGTGGATATGGGGTGGGGTCACAGTATTGGGTCTTGTCTCCCACAGAGTATTTCGATACACTTTAGTGGAAATGTACAATGGTGTTTATTAATCACCCCCCATGTATGGGGTTGGGAAAGGGAGGTAGAGTCCTCTGGATGCACTGGGAGGATTTATATGTCCACTCTCAATGCTGGGGATGTGGCATGTGAGCTCATTATTTTTATAATAAGTAACCAGTAATACAGGTCTAACAATTCTAACAGGGCCAGGATTGATTTAAGTGGGTTCTCGACCGCTACTAAGATGCCGTCAGCGAAGAGGCCTATTTTGTGGGCTTGGAGGTTGCAGCGAATTCCCTCTGTTTTACTGTTGTCTCTTATTAGTGCTGTTAAAGGTTCTAGGGTTAGTGGTGAAAGGGGGCAACCCTGTCTAGTTTCGTTGGTAAGCGAAAAAGGAAGCGGAAAGAAAGCCAGCATTCATAACTTTTGCAGAAGGGGCTGTGTATAAAGCTAATACAGTATTGATAAAGTCAGTCAGGAGTTATTATTTATATAAAGCTTTTTTCATAAATAACCAATGAAGACAGTCAAAGGCGTTTTCAGGGTCTAGGGACATCAGCAGGCTAGGGAATATTGAGTTATTTGCTATGTGGATAAGATTTATAAGTTTATGCATGCTATCCGAAGCCTGCCTGTGCGTGATGAAGTCAAGCTGGTCTCTATCTATGAGGGAAGGGAGTAAACTGTTTAGTCTATTTGCTAAAAGCCGGGTATATATCTTTGTGTCTGTGTTAAAGAGGGAGATTGGGCGGAAATTAGAATCAGGGGTTTTCCCTGACTTTGGTAAGGTGACAAGAAAAACCTCCAGCATTTCCTGTGGTATGTTTCTTGTTTGCTTTATGTGATTGAATAATGTAAGAAAGATGGGGTTTGTATTTTCTATAGTAATTATTTACAAAGCCATCAGGGCCCGGGCATTTCAATGGTTTTAAAGAATGGATGGCTTTTTCAATTTCTCCAAGTGTGCTGAAAGAAGTTGAAGGTGTTAGGTAGCGATTTGAGGTAATAGACTAATAGACTGTAGGAATTGATCAATATGTAGGTTGAGGGGTGGTAGTATTTTTATAAACTGCGGTAGTAAGAGGGCATTTTGAATGTCGGAAGGATTTTACAACCTATGTTTAGACCGAAGAAATTGGATTTTTGCCTGGGTCTGTTTTTTTTTTAAATTTATGAGCTTACATTTTGCCTGCCTTGTTACTCTGGGAGTAGAATTTTTGGCCAACATACAGCTGGACTCTAGTAGTGTTTTCCTTGTGTAAACAATTTAATTGCTTGTATGAGGTCTTTGAGTGTACTAGTAAGCAAGGGTAGTTTGTGAATTCTTTGTTTCTTTAATCTAGCACCCCTTTGAATCAGGAGGCCTCTGACCACCGCCTTATGAGCAAGCCAAACTGTTTTATAGACATATGGGGGAGATTGTTTGTCTGAAAATATTCTCTAATTTTACCTTCTAATTCCCTTACAAAAATCTTGTCATTAATCAGGTATTCGTTCATGCGCCAAATCCCAGCTCCCCTAATAGGGTACGATGTTGTGATTGTCACTGGGGCATGGTCAGACCATATAATAGTGCCAATATTGGCTGTTTGAACAGCTTGAAGTAGAGGAGCTTCCAGAAGAAATAATCCATTTTTTAAAAACTTTCGTGGACATTTGAATAACAAGAGAATTCTCTAGAGCCTGGGTTTAGACATCTCCAGACATCAAAAAGGATATTGTTCAAAAGTAAAGACTGAAATTTCAGGCTTGTGTATAAAAAGAATGCTCTGTTGGTCTTCGGGCTTGAGGATTAAATGTCAATCTTATGGTCAAATACCTTATTAAAATCCCCCGCCATTATTATCGGGGCTGATCTAAATTCCTTGAGTTTGTTGATGCAGAAGTTTAAAAAGTACATCTGCAATTCGTTTGGTGTATATATGTTTGCTAAGGTATAATTTATGTTGTTAAGTGTACAGTTAAAGAACAGAAAACAAGGGTCTGACAGTTTTTTATGCAGCGTAAATGACCAATCTATGTGAATTAAAATTGTGACTTCCATCTTTTCTTCAGGTGCCATTGCATGAAACGAAATCGGGTAGCTACTTGAGTATTGGAGCTTAATTTTTTGGAAATGCATTTCTTGAAGAAATCAGCCTTGGATCTTTTTGCCTCTTCTAGAGCAAGTCTGTTCTCAAGGAGAACACATTAAACATATTGACATGAAAGGTTGGTCTGTTAGCTCATGTGTCACCGCATAGAGGAAGGGGAGGGGAAAACAAAAGGGAAACAGAAAGAAAAAAGAAGAGAAAACTTTGCCTAAAGTAGGAAACATCAGAAAAAATTGAACTTTTGAGCACATAAAAGTATGCACACCAACACTTTGATTGAACAATTTATACATCACTAATTTGCTTAAAATAAAACAGTTAAACAAATCAGATACAATCATGACTGTGTTTATGTGTAAATTCAACACTTGCGCTCTGGTGTTTTAGGGCTGTAAATTAATATAGGGGGTGAGTGGCATTAGCTGAGCTTAGCACACAGCTGGGGACTAGGATAGGGTCAATCGGGAAGCCACAAGGGCATCCCATTCTTAAATAAAGTTGGGCAAATGATTAAAAAAAAAATAGGGGTTTATCTGCTAACATATTGAGTTAACATACACCCCTCACATTTTTGTAAACATTTTATTATATCTCTTCATGTGACAACACTGAAGAAATGACACTCTGCTACAATGTAAAGTAGTGAGTGTACAGCTGGTATAACAGTGTAAATTTGCTGTCCCCTCAAAATAACTCAACACACAGCCATTAATGTCTAAACCTTGGCAACAAAAGTGAGTACACCCCTCAGATCGGATTCCACATCTGTGGGCCTTGGAGCTCTGTTGCAAACTCAACATAACCCCTTCTTCCGTGTCAGCTTCTTCAAATCGCCGGTTTAAAGCTGATTTTCTAAGTCCCACAGCAGAAGCTCTCTCAATGTGCCACCGCTCGCATAAGTGGTTAGGCCACGCCCCCAAAATCTCTCTTTTTCTGTAGCTCTGCTTCTCTTGCCTCTTCTGGTTCTTTCTTCTGTCTTGAGTGCCCAGCTTAATAATTATAATGTAATTAGTAAAATATATAAGAAGGAAAAATATTTAAATAAAATTAAAATGTGGTAATATAAAAATATTTTTCCAGTGATGTCATCATCAGGGAAACCATCCAGTTCCAACAAAATGTAAAAAAAAAAAGTATTTTAAAAAAAATTGGTAAACGTTTATTTTTATGAGCAAGTCCTAAACTTAGCTCGGTATCTTACTAACAATCCTGACATGTAAATAGTTAAAATCCTAGCATTTCAAATACACATGGGGTCTCTAGTTTTCAAAGATTCTCAAATTAGGTACAGGGTAGGATAACCAGATGCTAAAATCCCATGGAAAGAGTTAAAAAACTAGGATTTGAAATACACATGGAGTGTCTGGTTTTCCAAGATGACCCAAATAGGACATAGGCACTGTATGAACAGATAAAAAAACAAACAGTTTTTAAATAGCGATATACTACTTGTACTTATTGCCCTGTAACTTGCAGAAAAAGGCAAACACATATAAAAACATTGGGTATTTCTAAACTCAGGATAAATATTAGAATCTATTTGTAAATTCTTAAATGAAATCTATTATTGCAGATGAGTAAAATATTTTCCAAATAAAAGTCATAAAAAATGTGTGGTTTTTTTCACCATATTTATTATTTTTCTTTTATTAGTAAATTAGATGATAAGATCAAACTAATGATATCTAAAGAAATCCTTAATGTCCTGAAATATATATATATATAAAATGAGAAAGAAGAAAATTACTGCTAAACAACAACATCACAGAAAATAACAGCTTTATCCTTAAGAGGTTAAACTAATTGATGGCATCCTTCTGCTATGAAATTGTGAGCAGCTGTAGTCTCACTAAGAGGTGATCTTATCATGGACTTTTGCTTCAAGTCCCCCTTTAAATCTGCTCCTGTAGCATTTCACCAAGGGTTTGATACTAATGAGATGATTGAGACTTTGTTAATTTGCATGGATAATTAATTTGTACATAAATATAGGTCTCCACACCAGTGAATTGTACCATCTGATGCACAATTAATGCATGAAACACACCAGCTATATGAAGGTATATATAAATTGTAATGTTTGCTTATATGAAATCCCTTTCTAAATCCAAACTTAACAGACAAGCACCATCAATACACTTCAATGTCTTCTTCAGGACTATGCAAATAGGGTTAAGTGTGAAGTATCTTCCTATACAGTAATTATATTGGATTTTATATTGAGGCATTTAAAATACTCTGTCTTCATCTTAGCAGCATTCAAAAATGATTCAAGCCTCACCCAAATAGCAGCAATGGATACTGTATATATGTATAACGTCTTCCAATACTTATAGATCTCTATTAAAGAAAACTGTGCATGTCCTCATTGGTGCATAACTATCAGGTGTCCCGTTTTAGATGTGGTTTTTTAGGGGTTAATCCTGACAGCTAGCTTATGTATATACTTTTGGATACAAATTGTTGCTGTTTCTTAGCAACTTCTGGAGAGATGTTGTACATACTTCTGGAGAACATTTGTACTAGGAAAGTGAGATGGGAAGTGAGATGGGAAGGTCTAGTCACTAATATCAGGGCCAGATACTGAGAAATTTCCCGGTGGGCCGGCCAGTCCGCGGGCCAGCAGACCAACATCCTCCGGCGCCTAATGAAATTAAATAACCCTATAACCGTGCCTGAGCACTTCGTCCCTTATTACCTAGTGATCCAAGGAGAAATCCGATTGCCTTTTGGAGTCAAGAAGGATTTTTCCCCCTTATGGCAGAATTCAAAGTAGCTTAATTAGGGTTTTTTCCCCTTCTTTTGGATCAAGAGTAGGAAGGTTAGGTAGAAGGGTTAAACTTAATGGACGTAGGTCTTTTTTCAACCTTATGTACTGTGTGACTATGTAACTATGTAGTGGATGAAGGGTAATTAACCCCTTAAGGACCAGGTTGTTTTAACACTTCTGCAGCGCTCGTGTTTAGCTGTAATTTTCTCCTTTCCTATTTGCAAAACAAATTGAAGGGCATTCTTCAGATACCATTTTTTTAATATATGATGAAAAAATGAAAAAGCACTTTTTCTCACTTTTATTTGAAAAATCTTTTACTTATCTACAAAAGTTAATGAAAAACCATGCTAGATAGATTCTACTACTAGATATACTATTTGTCCTGAGTTTAGAAATATATATATATTTTTGCAAGTTATAGGGCAATAAGTACAAGTAGCATTTTGCTATTTCATTTTTTTTCCAAATCTGTCATTCTGCCCCATGTGCTATTTGGGACATCCTTGAAGCCAGGGAATGCAATTTATGATTTATCAAATCATATTTTTTTGAAAACTAGAAACCACAAGGTATTTTAACCCATTCCATGCACTAATTCTACTGCTACCCTTTGCCAGACTTGTTTTTTGTTTCTTCTCAAAAACCTGAACAGCCCTATTCTTCTTGCTAAACATAAATTAGGTTTCTTATTAGCAGGGGTACCTGTCCCATCATGAAAGAAAGCAAAATTAAATTATATATATATATATATATATATATAGATGTTTTTTTTATTTGTTTTCGTCAAAAATAGGGAGGAAACTTAGCATTAAAAAAATAGCAAAATGGCAAAAATAAATGCTCAGGTAAATAGCACTGGTCTTAAGGAACATGACTAAGGAGTTTCTCCTGAAAGAACAGCTTAGTTGAAACTTCCAAATACATGGTTCATTTTTTATGAAAACTACATACATACAGATATTAGATTAGTAGGACAAATTGTTTTATCTCAAAAAACTGTAATTCACTGTTTCGGAAAAAAAAAGCTTTTTCTGAGAGAAATAAAAAAGAAAATAACAGGGCACAGAATTATAATAAATTTGAATAGAAATGTTTCATTTGTAATGGGAATTATTTCTTTAAATAACATTTTTTCAAACATTAGAATAGTATGTCATTTAGGCAAGGTTGTTAAGACAATGACATCCATACAGCCTAGACTGCTTGTTAGTTACTTGACCTTAGGAAAGTCATTTGTTCCCTATACATCAAATAAAATTGTGTCTTTATGCTATGACGAATATTTCTTTGTATTTCGACAGCACAATATAAGTGAGTTAATATCACAAATTATTATTATCTTCAGGCAACAAGGCACCTTGTAAAAAGGTCACCATGTTGGCTGTAATGATGGTGAAATGCACGGTTTTGCCTTCGCTTGTTAGGGTAGAGTATGAAATATGTACAGTGCAGTGTCTATGTAGAGAGTAGTTCTGTTGTTTTCTCTGTTATATTAACGACTATTATTTGAACGTGATTATTAGTGAAGCAAGGAAAAATTTGTAAAATGATGTTAAAAGCCCTAAACAATGCCTGAAACTCCCTGGGGCTTGCAGGTAAATGAGATATGAATGATTATCTCTGCATTGATGTACATGCCAAGATTAATCTGATGTCACTTTGCTTCATTGTATTTAGATCATACTAATGGCAGTGAATTCACCTTCATATGCTATATTATGATTGTAGGTTAATAAAGAACATACCACATATTACTGAAAAGTCAAAATGTAAAGTATTCTTTTTTATTTTGCTATTATTTTTTTAAAACAATAGTACACAGGTCACGCTTACCCTGGTCTTACACTTTTCATGTACAATCTGCGCAAATTGTCCCATGGCAAGCCTCGTGTTTGTGTTGGGAATGTGAAAGGGAGATGTTTTCAATTGACAATTTGATAATAAAAACTAAATTTGGGCTTTTTAAAAAAATTGCCGTATTGGCGATTCTGTTCCCTTACAATTGTAATGTTTTCATTTGTGAGATTACCCACCTTGAATTTATGGTTCCTATTAGACTTGGGGACCAGGGGGCTCCTCGCGTTCGTCTTCGTGCTCGTCTTCGGGGGAAAAAAAAACATCTTCGTATTCCGCGAATATTCGCCTGTTCCTGTCTTCTCTTCGGTAGGGGAAATTGGTGGACAGTTCTTTGTGTTTGGCTTTTCTTTGTTTTTTCCGGTTAAGGGGTTAATATGGGGTTAACGCGTACCGCAGCACCTCTGGTGCCAGGAGTTTAAATGTCCGTATGAGCAACTCTATTGGACTCCTGGTGCCGTAACTTGTCCGGCAGATACTATTGGTCTCTCTGTTCTATCATTTATTAACTGATAGAACGGGGAGACCAGTGGTATCTGCCGAACAAGTTGCTTCATTAGGGGTTAACTTTTTAAAGTCTGTACGAGCGACTCTGTTGGTCGCTCGTACAGACTTTTAAAACCGCAACGCTGCAACTTACTCGACACATCGCACTGGTCTCTCTGTTCTATCAGTTAAATGTCCGTACGAGCGACTTTATTGCATTGGGGTTGCAGCATTGGGGTTTTAAAAGTCTGTACGAGGCTTTTAGACATAATGGGTTAAGGGGCCGTGCGAGTGAGCCTATTGGTCGCTTGCACGGCCCTTTAACCTATGGATTTCCGCTCTCGTTAACCCCTTCGATGCTGCGTTAGATAACAGCATCGAAGGGGTTAGCAGCATCGAAGGGGTTAGCGGGAGCGGAAATCCATAGGTTCGCTGTCAGGAGTTACAAAGGCCGTGCGAGTGAGCCTATTGGTCACCTGCAGGGTCTTCCTCTGGCATCAACCAATTGGTTGATGCCAGAGGAGGTTCCTGTAGGCGACCAATAGGATCATTCGCACTGCTCTGTAACCTGTAACGGCAAATCTGCAGATTTCCACTTCCGTGAACTGCCGCAATGTCGCGATGTCAAGGTAAGTTAGAAGGGGAAGGGACCGGGGAGAGTGGTAGACGAAGACGATCACGAAGATCTTCGTGATGTGTGTCTTCATCTTCGCCTACGTTTTACCGGCACTGTCTTTTCTTCGGCATGTCTTCGGAACGAACACGAAAACGCACTCTTCGTGTTCGTTTTCATGTTCGCCCGAAGACGAATGCACAAGTCTAGTTCCTATAAAGCACTAAATTATGGTCACACAGATATCCCGGTTTAAAAGCAGCAAATTAACATGAATTCGTTTTGATTTTACTCTGTTGTATTTGAAAAGAGTATTTGTATTTTGCAAATGGAACTCCGAGCACAGTACGGGAGTCAAAGGTGAATAAAATATATATACAGTATCTCACATCAGGGAGCTGGTGGATGTAAGAGACCTTGCGCTCCCCCACCTTCCATTTGAGGATGCCCCACAGATGCTCAATAGGGTTTAGGCCTGGAGACATGCTTGGCCAGTCCATCACCTTGGAGGTGTGTTTGGGATCGTTATCATGTTGGAATACTGCCCTGTGGCCCAGTCTCCGAAGGGAGGGGATCATGCTCTACTTCAGTATGTCACAGTACATGTTGGCATTTATGGTTCCCTTAATGAACTGTAGCTCCCCAGTGCCAGCAGCACTTATGCAGGCCCAGACCATGACACTTCACCAACATGCTTGACTGTAGGCAAGATACACTTGTCTTTGTACTCTTCACCTGGTTGCCGCCACACATGCTTGACACCATCTGAACCAAAAAAGTTTATACTGGTCTCATCGGACCACAGGACATGGTTCCAGTAACCAGGGGTATTTGGCACTTGGGGCGGATCCTGTATGTGGCACCACCCCCCACACAAGCACTTTAAAACTGCATAGCTTCTTTCGTTATATACTGGGGCAGACATTGAAGGTGGTACAGCATTACTGTTAACACTATATACTGAGGCAGACATTGATGGGGGTACAGCATAACACCTATCACTGTATACTGAGGCCAACATTGACGGGGGTACAGCATAACACCTAAAACTATATACTGAGGCAGACATTGACGGTGGTACAGCGTAATCCCTATCACTATACATTCAGCCAGACACTGATAATAGTGCAGCATAACGCCTATCACTATATACTAAGCCAAACATTGATGTGGTGTAAGCCTACCACTTAATTGTCTTGCTTAGTGATGCACCGAAACTAAAATTCTGGACTGAAACCAAAAATCCAGCATTTACCTGTCCGAAACTAAAATATGACCCCCCACCATAAAAAAAACTCACACTTTTATTTAAAGTAAGTAACACACCAAAATAGGGAAAAAAATAAATAACAATATTAATATATGATTGTTAACAGCAATGACACTCCTATCATGCCCAGTTATACCCAGATTTCAGCATGTACTAGCTGACTTGGCATGATAGGAGTGTATATATATATATATAATATATATATATTGTTGTTATTATTCTTCACATGTGAACTCAGCACTGGAGGCATAGAATCAGTCATACAAATCCTGTATTTGCAGGTACACAATAATAATGCATGGAAACATAGCAAAAGATAAAACTACAGGCATAGATGATAGGTTGCACAACCCAAAGCCAGCTCTGGCGTCCACACTGCCCACATAGAACCTGACCAGCACCCAGATTACACACATAGGATTTACCATCTTTGTCCCCAAACAGCCCAGCATGAGTCAACTTTGTCCCCAAACAGCCTGGCCTGTGCCATCTCTGTCCCAGAGATTCACACAATCATTTATTCTCTCACTCATTCACACAAATTTACACATTCATTAATGCATTCTCACAAACTCATTAATTATCTCCCTCATTTAGACAATTCATCCACATATTCATTCATTCTCTCTACCTTTCCTCCTTTTCTACCCCCTTCTCACTATCTACCCCCTCTCCCTCCCTTCTCACTATCTATCCCCTCCCTTCTCACTATCTATCCCC
>VKOC01026114.1:0-25371 GCA_009364415.1 Spea multiplicata
ATCATATCCCCTCTGAGACGCCGTTTTTCTAGCGTATATAATTTTAACTATTTAGTCTCTCTTAACATAACATCTAGTATCTCCCAATCCCCTAATTAATTTTGTAGTCCACTTTTGCACTTTTTCTAGTTCCATAATGTCCTTTTTAAGGACCAGTGCTCAGAAATGTACCGCATATTAAAGGTGAGATCTTACCATTGACCTGTAAAGATGCAAGATGATATCCTCCTCCTGTGAATCGATACCTTTTTTTATGTATGCCAAAACCTTTTTGACCCTTGCAGCTGCTTGCCAAGCCTATTGTCTACCGTTATTCCTAAATCCTTCTCAATGGTAGTTTTCCCCAAGGATATTCCATTCATTGTTATTATTTTTACCATAATGCATAACTTTGCATTTATCCAAGTTGAACCTCATCTGCCACTTGTATGCCCAGTCCCCAACTCTGTCTAATGATATGATATAAAAAATTGTGTAAAGTGTATTATAAATATATTTTATTAGCATAAACTATCGGCATTAGTGTCTATACAGAGACATTTATGGTAGAGGATGGCTCATTGCCTTGAATCAGAATGTTGTATACATATTTTAACTTTCATACAATTGACAAAATAGCTTTAGGAAATACAACACAGCATGGAAAAATTGGTTACAAATAGTCCCTCAGCGTGAACAAGAATATTTTGGGATATCGATGCTACATTCTGGTTAACGCATGTATAAAAGGTTAATTCTTACATCATGATACAAAATTCACTGTTTTCCAAATATATTGAAGTCTGCATATATTATTAAACAGCTTGTGATGCTCTTTTGACATATTTCACTTTGCAGTACCAAATATTTAATTTTTCTGTCGTCGTATATTTCTGCCACGTTTGCAATTTTTAGATCAGTCTCTATCAAAATGTACAGTTTGGGAAGAAAAAAAAATTTTTTGCTTAAAACATCGCCACTTTTAATATTCACATTACCTATTAGGTTTTTAAAAACATACTAAGACAGGCTGATTAACCTCTGAAGGAGAATAAAACTTATTTGTACTGTACTTAGTGTTTTTTCTTTTACACTATTTCAGTCTGTGTGTCTAGCAACAATAATCAACCTGTTACTATGGGAACCAAAGTGTAGGTGGAGCTGCACATGGTCCTCGTTGTCAAGGAAACCCATTTCTTTCATTTTTATCATCACGGCTGTTCAGCTTAATAGTACGATGCTCACTAAAACCATCTTAACTACAGTCTTTAAGATAATGGGTTTTTAAAACTTGACTGAAAAAAATGTTCTTGATTTTTTATCCAAATTATGAGAAAATGAGTATATATAATGCGAGTAATATATTTGAGAAATACATTTGAGAAAACTGATTTATCAAAGACTAAAATGTTTTTCAATTGATTTAATCGTCTTTAATATGCAAAACTCATAGTGACATTATTTATATAATATAATAATATAATTACATAATAGTGGATGAAAGTGGGCTTCACGTCTGGAAAATCACACCTTTCGATGCTTATATTATGATTAAAATCCAGCTTCTCACTCCACAATGTTACAGAACAAATGGTGTATCTCAGCATTTTTTTTTCCAGAGATTTTTAATAAAAGGTTATTTAGAATGGTGACAATTAAAAAGGCCGTTAGTCTGACACAGACACCATTTTATAATATATATATTATTATATATATAATATATAAATATATTATTGGTGTTTCTTTCAACTAAAAACACATTGCAGGATGACAATTTAATGTAATACATGTGTAACCAATGCAGCATTAGAAACATCCTTGCTAGCACTTTATTATTGAATAACTAAACCTCTTTAGATGGGATATTTTGCTGGGAAGACCTTAATTGTAATCTGTCACAATATAAGCTTTGATATGTTGTCATAGAAACATAAAAAGCCCTGTAATATATATATTTTTAGGTGATTAACCCTTTCAAGACCGGGACGTACCTGGTACTTCCGGGTCACGGGTCACCGGCAGACCGGGACGTACCAGGTACGCCACAGCCTTTACGCGATCCAGCGTCGCTTTGAACGCTGGGATCGCGAGGGGCGGCTGCTACTGACCGCCGGGTATTCCCAGCGATCAGTAGCAGCCACCCCCCCTCAATTCCGTGCACGTGATCGCTTTTCAGCGAATCACGATCACGGAATTTAAATATTTAAAAACATACTGCGGTCTTCAAGTGAAGACGCAGTATGTAATCGGCGGTCCGGAAGGGGTTAAACCTTTGGAGAAAATAGATAACCTGACACATATACTTAGCATACTAAAGAAAGTCATTTACATTTTATTTAAGTTGTACAGCACCTTTAATGTCATATATATGACAAAGCTAATGTTTAGGAGAAATAAGCGAATCCTGTTATTTTATATTTTCTAACCATTTGCAATTACATTATTTTTTTTCTTTTAGACCAAGCTTAAGAATTCATGGGAAAACACTTCACAGTATGTGTTATGGAACACTCGTCTTCACAGGAAGACTTCATTAATTTTCAGGAGATGCTCCTGGGTTAACTTTGAAAGGTTCACTGTGACAGGGTTATAGTTGTATCGCTTTGATGTTTAGATTCATGGAAGATACTGGTAAAAACGTACAATATTTAACCTGGTTAACATTTAAGATGTATAGCAGAATTACAAATGAACTCGGGTGAAATCCTGGTCTTTAAATCTGAAGAACTTTGTTTTTTTTTCTAATGAGCCTTTTTTCCTTTTCCTAATGAATACTCATATAGTCCAATAATAAAACAATGCATTTCTCCTTATTATACATAAATGTAGTGTCTGTATTATTTATAAATATATATATATATATATTATATATATATATATTACATATAGATTGAGTCTTCTTGACCTATTAGCTCTCAGGACTAATTATTTGTTGTTAGAAATATGATCACACTTGCATTAAGCATTGTATACTTCCATAAAATGTAGTTTACTTGTGGATTTTTAAATTGTTGTTATTATTATGAACCCCTTCAGTCCCAGGGGTTTTGGGTACAATGCCTGGAGCAATATTGCCATTTTTTGCGGTATGTCATTTCAGCGATTATTCCCCTTTCCTCTGAATAGTGTTCCCATGTAAGATATATATTGTTTTTTTCAAGGAGAGATAGAGCTTTCTGTTGATACCATAGTTAGATGAATAGCTACAAATTTAGGATGAGAAATTTAGTAAAAACTAGTGAAAATTAGAAAAACCCATAATTTTTCATATATATTTTCCCTCTGAAACCTCACAAAATTGGGTAAAGTGATGGAAAACCCCCACCAAGTTTATCAATTCCTGATTTCAGAAATATCTCATTTATATAGAATTTCTATACTGTCCCAGCACTTATAGTGAACATACTATAAGGTGTACATTATTCGTAGAATTTCTACATTAGGTATGATGGGATTGCAACTCTAATTTTAAACAAATAAACTGAAAATACCCACAAAAGTACTTATGTGTATGTGTTATGGCAGAGAAAACCGGCCAAAAATATTAAGCTGCTTCTCCTGATTATGGAGATACCCCACATCCTTAATTTTTCTTTCTAGAGGACCATATCCATCCCTTACATATAGTACCCTATATTTAGGAAAACTTAAGTCTGGGAATATGTTAACATCTCTGTATGCATTCTGAGACATTTCAGCAAGGCAATGATGTCAGCTGTAGCTAACTAACATATGAATGTGACAGATGTCCTCACAAAAGACATAACTCACAGTCCCTATAGCTTTCGGTCATTAACATGCAGAAAGAATCATTACAAAATTGAACTAGAAAAAAATACATCATCATCTAACATCTGCAGTCTCCCCAACAACATTTTCAGCTTTGAAATCTTTTCAGTGGATAATATTGATAATTCCTTTTTATGCATTACACCAAATGTTATATAATTTTTCAGAAATCTATTCTCTCAAAAACCCCATAAGGCTTATTGGCTTCCTGTGACCTTTTGCTATTTAAAACATCTAAACTCCGAGCATAAAGGAAATAATATCCATAAACACCGAGAAAAGTGAGGATTTTTAATTAGCCTTTTTTTCAAACAACCAACCTTAACTAGATAATCTGTTTTATTCCATATGGTATGTAATCCTGAGAAAATACTGAGAGTTTGTAATTACTGCCTTACAATCAATTCCCCTATAGTTATTGACACCTTAGGCAAAAATATGGATTGGAATTGAGGCTTTGTTTTGTTTCCATCAACTTCCAGTTTGCCATTGTCGTGTGCCCAACTCGTGTAATAGGTGTAATATACAATAGGATTTTTTAAATAGTATGGGATAATCTTCATGTCTGGAAGCAAATTAAAGCCATACGATATTTCATTGCATTGTTTACATTTTTCTTTGTATCATTAACATTGTGATTTCATTGTCAAAGCTATATTTTCATTGATATTTTTAATTTGATTAATCTGCCTGCAGTTGTTTTTCTGTTTCTTCCAATCTATCCCGTTTTACTAATCCTATTTGCTGGGAGGGAATCTTTCTGATATTGATTTAGGAAATTATGGAAAACTTCTTAAATTGAGAGCATATCACAAAAAAAAAATACTTTTGTTCTAAAACATCATTGTCTAAGAAAATGAAGCAAAGAGGTGAACAAACTATGCTGCCAGTCAGGGGCCGGCTGGGCCGGGGGGGCATTTGCCTCCCAGGCCGCTCTAAATGTTAATAAAACGGCCGTCCGAGTCGCCGATGCGGCTGCACGACTGCCATGGCCGTCTTAAAGCCCACATTAACCGTGATCCCAGAGGTCTCAACCCACGCTTTCACTTCCACATCACCAGTAGGATTTTCCTGTACAGTAAACAAGCGTTCTCCAGTAGCGTTGCTTGTACAGCAATGAAATCTTTCTCCGTAGTGGCACGTCAGCTGATTTCAGCTGATATTGCACCCAATTTGGAATTAAATTCAATTTTTTTGAAACAAAAAGCATTCTGAATTTCATCCCATCCAAAACCAAATTCGTTGTTTTAAAATGAATGCACCAAAACTGACACAAAATGTTTGTCCGAATCCATTTTGCTCCCTCTGCACAAGTTGTTACCACTAAGTAGCATTTTGGGAACAAGTTTGTGTCCCTCCTTCTTCCCTTCACTTGAAACCTACATTTTCAAAACAAAGTGATAAACCTCAAGTTCAAGTACTAGGACCAGAGAGGGGTAGAACTGGTTGGACATATGGTTAGTACCGTGAAGGGTTAGGGTATCCCTTTTCCTGCCCTACAAGTAACCTATGATTTACCTGATAAGTATCTCTGGCTTTAGTTTGCAATCCAGGAGGAGAGAAGCATCAAAGCCTGGGTGACGGAGAACCCCATACACATAGTGTTTAACCAAATTTTTCAATTGACAATCTTTACATCAAATCTATATAATCTCACCCAACCATTTCTAACCGGCGAAAAGATGAAGGAAGGAATGAGGCAGGCTGGCAGAGGATATCCCACATATCACCTTTAAAAGCATTTCAATGAAATTTAAGAGAAGATTAAAAAATACCTTTTTTTGCTTCCTCACCTGCTTCATAAAATTACATTAGCCCGATAGTGGTGAAACACATGGGAGTTATAGATTTTTACCTTTTTGGTTACTGTTGAAAAGGCAGATGTAATGCATAATTTATGGATTATGAAGTTCAGGTTTTTTGGGAGACTAATAAAGATGTTTTGCTCCCCGTAATGAGATATGAGCTAGACATTACCTCTCCAGATTTTTTGGGGGGAATATCTTGGAAAGTTTTCAATATCCAAAGTGTTTTAATCTTAAAGTTAGATGATCCTCACTTGAAAAACAAAGAGTAAAATTGGTGCACAATTGATGTACCCTTCTCAGGCAAAAGTGGAAGTGCTGGACGCTATGAGTCAACTCTGTAATTTAAAGGAATTTAATTTAAAATAAGGTTCAAATTGCAATACTTGTTACTAACAGGGAAGCTTCTGCTGGGCATCAAAGAGATCTACATCACGTTGTATTCAGAAAAATACTGCTTAAGTATCAGCAAGGTTTCACTCACCTAAATCATTATTTTAAGCATCCCTTAAAATCTTACTGGTAAAACTGTAAACACTGATGCAGGTACAGTATTGTTAATGTTGTGAAATATATTATAACGTAATGTTATAATGCTGGGGTTGATCCAAAGACCATGAGTGAGGTAGATGTGCTGGTGAGGGTTGCATGACCTGCGTTGGGGTAGACTGCTCAGCTGCATGAAGGTAAACTCGCCTCTGATACCTTATGTTGTTTCTCCCTCCAATGAGGTAGACAATCTGCCTACAGTCCTTGCTATCGGGATTGCGTAAGCTATTTGCTGGGGCCAAATTACCAGACTGAGCGGCTTGGGGTGTAGGTCTGGCTCCTGATGGTACTGCCTGCGTTCCTTTGCCTAATATTCATAGACAGCATTCACAGACTCTCAAAATAGTCTGATTTGCTCCCCTTAGCTCAAACTATCTCAGTTTAAAAGGTCATACCCGATAAATGTTCATGTAAAGCATCAGGAAGATATCATAATTTGTGTGTTAATGGTCTGCAATATGTTCTGCAAAAAAACTGCATCAACTGCACATTCTAGGCAAACAATCTATTTTTGAGAGAAATTTAAAACGTGTGGGTACTATAGCATAATGACTTTTGGTTAGAGTGTTGAAATGGAAGACAGTGAGACATGATGCATACTCACTGCCAGCCAAGAAATAGGATTTGGAATATGTCTGTGATCATGGAAATGGTTTAGTTTACTTTTGAGCTTTTTTAATAGCTCAGATGAAAACATTTCTATAAATTGTAGAAGCACAAACCAAGTATTTGAGAATTGGGGAGAATACCCTATTTAAAACTGTATTATCTATAAATAAAAATGGATTTGCTTATTTCACCCCCACAATTTTATACTATGGTTTATTTTTCCAGTATAGTTAGTTATTTTAAAATATAGGTGAACCAAAACCTATTGCCCTATGTTAAAACATAAGTGTAAAGAGAAAAGTAACACTTCATCATTTTGTCTACATCAACATGGATAATAATGTATCTCTAGAACAACAAGATAAATGCATTAAGGAGAAAAGAAAACAGTTTCGAGATTTTCGACATATGCTTCAGTGCACTGATGGCATCATATCATCTGACATTTAGGTATTGAGAAAAAAGAATGCTGACCTTTTTACTCAAAAGCTATACCCTAAGTAGATAAACAAAAAGTAATTGATGTTGCTTTTGCAATTCTTTATTCCTGATTCCGCAGGAAAATATGTAAATTTTGTTATGGAGCAAAGGTAAACTAGCATTGTCCACATTTTTAACATCATTATGTGATACTTTATGCAAATAATCCCTACAAGTGTGAATAATTTGCTTGCTGTTATCAGCACTTGATGTGAAATGTGTTTGCAATGGATGTTTAGTGGGGGGTTTTTTTGTAAGCTATTGGGGTGCTCCAGTTCTGTGATGTATAGGCAGATTTAAAAAGCAGCTGCTTCTCCTACTGTTTTTGTACTTGACCGGCATTGTTAACTTGCCTTGCTTGCTAGCCAGTTCCCTGACCTCAGATCCCCCTCTCATCAGCTCCCCCATTTCCATCCCACTATCCCACCCATTGCTCCACCATTACTCTGCGGTAAGATCCTCCTGTAAGCACACCTTATGTGGACAGGGGCAAGCCTAGGGTTAGTAGAGTCACGGTTCAGTATTTCCTCGAGGTCCCCCTATAACTAACACGCATACAAACTAACACCCGAAATCACTTTAACACCCACTTAATCTACCATTTTACACATACATACACACAAATTATTTCTCCTGCTCCTCCTCTCCCCCTACCCTTAACCCATGGCTCACCCCTGACACTTCAACAACATAAGCTCCAACACACACAAACTCATGATAACATAATATGCATCTCACACACACACACGCTAACACCAAATACTAACATACATACACACATGCTAACACCATACTGTAACAGACACACACATGCTCATAAGCTCACAAACATTAACACTTTACAGTAACACACACATGCTAACACCGTACACTCAGCACAGGCACGCTGAGCCCAAACATCAATACACACAGTGTGTACATTTTATATAAAATAAATACAAACTGGCTGTTTATAAATATATAAATATATCTACAGTTTGTATCCTGCCCATGCCAAAGTCCCTATTCAAAGGCTTCCTGTTTGTTCCTCCTAATCGCAATTCTGCAACAATACAACTGCCCTTTTCTTACTTTTCCCTTAAGTCTTATGCTGTCTGTATTAACTAGTCCTGTTCTGTATTTATCAGTCCTGCCAGTACATTCCAGTCCAACCTATATCTTGAATGTCCAGCCTTGTGTGTGTTTCTCCTAGCCTGCCTGTACTTAACCATTAGTTGTTATGCATCATGGGGTACAACACACATCATAGGAAGAAAGGTTGTACAATTCTGTAAAAAGGTGGGTTTTCAGAGATCTATTGAGGGAGAAAGTCTGATGGGACAGAGAAGGGAATTCCACAGGAGGGATGCAGCACGAGTGAAAGCCTGAATGTGGGAGTGGGAAAAGGTAATGACAGGTCATAAAAGGAACAAGGAGGGCAGTTAGGGGTGTATTTGTATAGGAGGGTAGAGGGGGGTGCAGAGTTGTCAAGGGCTCTGTAGGTCAGAAGTTTACATTTAGTTCTAAAGGAGGAGCCAATAAAGTGATTGACACAGTGGAGCAGCAGATAAAAAACAGTGTTAGAGAAAGATTAATCTAGCTATAGTGTTGAGGATGGACTAGAGCAGTGAAAGGTGGGAGACCAGTTAGTAGGGAGTTGCAGCAGTCCAGACAGGATATTACAGGGGAGTGGATTAGTATTTTGGTCTTTCTTGTGCGGGGAATGGGTGGATTCGGGAGATATTTTTGAGGTGAAGGAGGCAGTATTTGGCAAGGGACTGGATGTGAGGAATGAGAGAGAGTGTCAGGTGTGACACCAAGACAGTGAACTTGGTCTGTTGTTTGGATAGAGCAGATGGCGGGATTACCATAAGTTTGGTCTTGGAGATCTTGAGCTTTTAGTAATGGGACACCATCCATGATGTTATTCCTGAAAGATAGTCAGTGTGGCGAGTTACAAGAGAGGGTGAGAAGTCAGGAGCAGAAATAGATTAGCGTCTGCATATAGGTGGTACAGGAAGCCAAAAGAAGATATGAGTTGTCAGAGGAAAGAGGTGTAGATGAATATTAGTAGAGGCCCAAGAACTGAGCCCTGGGGGACACCAACAAATAGCAGTATTAATGGGACACGGAAAGGTAGGATTTAAACAGGAAAGCTGTGTCACAGATGACACAAGCATGGAGGTTTGTAGGAGGATGGGTGGTCAACTATGTCAAAGGCTGCTGAGAGGTCCAAAAGAATAACTAGTGAGAATTGTCCTTTTGTTTTAGCTGCAAGGAGGTCATTAGTAATTTTAGTGAATGTAGTATCTGTTAAATGTTGTGGTCAGATTGTAGAGGGTCAAGCATAGAGTTTGAAGAGAGGAAATTAGTTAAATGGTTATAAGTTAGTGATTCAAGCAGTTTGGATGCTAGCCAGAGAAGGAAAACTGGGCAGTAGTTTGATGGGGATGTGGGATCGAGGGAAGGTTTATTTAGGATGGGAGAGATGGTAGCATGTTTGAATTAGGATTGGAATACACCTGTCAGGACTCTGATAAGCAGGTCAGGTAGGAGCCCAGTTGCAGGGGATATCAGTTTGTACTCCACAATGCATCATTACTGGGAGGAAGGTACAGACAGGCAAAATGAAACACATCGCATGCTGAATATTAATATGATAGGGTCTGTACTAGAGAAGCTGACAAGATAGGCAAGTATAGGACTGTGACAACCAAATAGTGCACAGGGACATAGGCAAGTGTACAGCACGATAGCCCCCCCAGTCAGGCACAAGGTAGTTCTAGGATGCTGGAGCTAGACTGCAGGGACCCACTCTCTCTGGAACACAACTGGAAGCTTCAGGCAGCGCACACAGCTGAAACACAGCTGGAAGCCATCCCACAGGGCACATGGATGGAAGCCCTTCGACAGGGCACATGACTGGAAGCCCTTAAACAGGGCACATGGCTGGAAGCCTTCCAAGGGTTTGGGTAAGGACACCAGAGAGGGATGGTAGGAGATGTGAAGGTGTGAGGTTGAGGGGACAGGTGGTGAGGTAGAGGACCCCAGAAACTTCAGTAGGTGTGACTGGACTGAAGCAGGTGAGGGTGGGTTGTGGTGAAGAGGGAGGTTGGGGTACCATATGATTAACACTATGTGGGAGGATGTTATCTCTGATGGTGTCAATTCTTTAAAGTAGGTGGCAAGCTCTTAGGCAGAGAAGTTAGAGGTCAAAGAAGGTGTTTTGGGACAGATAAAGGTGTTAAAGGTGGAAAATAGATGTTTAGGGTAATGGAAAAGGGAAGAGATTCATTAAATAAAGTAGGTTTGTTTGGAGAGATGGAGGGCACAGGAATGGAGCATGAGTTTGTAAGTAAGTCATCCGGCGAACGGAAGGAGGAGACATGTCTGTGTGGAATACCATGGCTGAGGTGGACAGCATAGGGGATAGCACACAGTTACAGGAGCAACCATGTCTACAGGAGGAGGAGATTGTTGAGAGAAGTGGTCAGAGTGTATCTGTAAGCTGTAGAATGTTGAGGTCAGGGAGGTTTCAGTAGGTTTGTGTTAGTTTCTTGAGTAGAGGAGGTGTGGGAGGCATTTCAAGGTTAAATGTTAGCAGGCTGTGGTCAGACAGACAGAAGGGAGAGTTGGCGATATGAGCTGTGAAACAAAGGTGGGAGAATACTAGGTTGATTTGATGATCATCACAATGTGTGGGAGGTAGTCCATTGTTAGTCCGAGAGAGGAGGAAAATGAAAGTAGTTTGGAAGCAGCAGGTGAGGATGGGTCATCAACAGGTATATTAAAGTACCCTAAGATTAATGTAGAGATGGTGGAGGAAAGAAAGTGGGAGAGTGCTGCAGCAAAGTGATCGAAGAATTGGGGATAGGGCCAGGAGGCTGGTAGACCACTGCAGCACAAAGAGCAATTGGAGAGAAGAGACAGAGTGTATTTTTGAAAGAGAGAGAGGGAGGGATCGATGGCAGACATTGAAAGGTGCAGCTAGGGGAGAGAAAAATGTTAACACCCCCTCCCTGTCTATCTCCAGGTCTAGGTGTGTGGATGAAGTGAAGACCACCATGAGAGAGAGCAGCAGGAGAGGTAGTATTGGAGGATGTCAACCACATTTCAGTGAGTGCAAGGAGATTAAGGTGGTCTAGACAGCAGTGAGTTTATTGCACACGGAGCATGCATTCCAGAGGGCCCAACGAGAAAAGGGTGTTACAGTGGACTGAGGGATTGCAGTATTTTGTGTTAGTACAGAAGGTGTGGGGGCGGATGTAGGCAGGGATGGTAGGTCCATGTTTAGATTGAAGTAGGATACAAATAGGATTGTGATTTGTGGGGATGGGATGCCTTCAACTGAGAGTGGTTAGTGGTGTGGAGGGGATGAAGGAATGAGAGAATGGCATTTGAGCTAAGGTGGGGTGATGGTAATGCAAATACGATGCAGATGTTTCACACTTTTTCTTAGCAATTGCAATTAAGCCAGACAAGATGGCATCCAAGTTAACCATTTGAAATCAGCAGGGCACGGATAAAGGCAGGATAGAGTCATAACCAGGTGAAAAGAATGTGATTAGGGTTTCCTGGGTGGATCAGATACAATATGTGATGATCATTCCAGATGAAAACAAGTTACAGCAGGGGGTAAGGGGTTTTGGGGTGGATCAGATGCAATCTGTGATGATCATACCTGTAAGAGAAGGAGATATGGTGGACATTAATGATTTCCAGTAGAGTAGTTGGATGAAAGCATAAAGACTAGGGATGGATGTTTGGATCGTCCAGTGCAATGTTTAACTGTCCATTTATAAGCAGTTCACTTGGGGTGAGGCCACTACAGCTACATTTCCAAGCAATCTCACATTCCAAACGATTTTCATGGCAATTTAAACAGTTACTGCATAGATATGTATATTTGAAGGAAAAGATACCAAGATCATACTTCTGGCTGCATGACCCAACCATCTCACTTGATATTACAGATGCCTATGTGCCTAGTCATGGTGAACAGCTGATCAGCCGCAACACCCATGTCCCATTCATTAACTTTAACTAAGGAGCCAAGATGTTATAATAATAGCTCTATAAATATTGGAAAAGTGAGCAAAGTGTATTTGATGATGCATTCATTGTTGCTGGTTGTAGTTTAAACTGAAGGAGATGGATGATATTGGGTCATAGGTGAAAAAAAAACATTTATCATCAAGCTAATGGAATAAAACTATATTAATAACCAAGCTAAAACTACTGGAAAAACAAGAATAGCACGTGCACACACACAACTCTCATCATACATTGTAGTCATTATTGCTCAATCAAAAATCAATTAACCAACAAACAGATGTTTTCTTTGAAATCTGAACAGCATAACACATTGGGCTCCATTGAGCAACTCACATAACCCTTAGTTATTGTTAATGGTGCTGGAAAACACATGGTTTGCAGTTCAACTGACTGTCCGAACCCATAATTTCAGTCATGAATTCTGTCATAATTTCATTTTATTTCAGTTTATTAATAATTGAAAATATGTAAAAAGTAGAAAACTAATGTTACGGAAGAACAACTCAACAAACAGCTCAATGGGAGTTGATGGCCACTGAGGTATTTGTTGTGGTTATTAAAAGCAATACATAAAACAAAATACCATCAATTACTTTTAGATGTTCCTTCTATAACACAAAACGTAGTTTTGAGCAATATTTGTTGGGGGAAAAATCTAGAGTTAAATGTTCAGTTTATCTGTATTCTGCACAAGCATCACCCACCAAGTGCCATATTCACAGCTGCAGTCCACATGTCATGATGTGACAGATTTAGCTGTGGCCACATTCAACTGCTGTATACACAGATTGCGATTGTGATGAAATTCACAAATTCAAATGCATTATTTAGTGGGGGATTTTTGAGTGACAAAATAAACATTTGCATTCTTTAAATATCTTTGTGCTATACATTGAATGCATGTGTTACCTATATTTTCTCATGGTGAGCATGTGTGAACATATGTGTACATGCACGTCATAAGATTAATTTCTTGTGTGTACTTCATATGCAGCAGACGCTCACTTGTATTAATGATGTGAAGGCACAACACGCAGCTTAAAGCTGGAAATGACACTTTTTTAGTATTAAGTACTAAAGCAAAGACAGCCTATTTGTGATCACCATGAACATACCGAATTACTACACAAAATGAATGTAATCTCTATTTCTTTATTGCTTGTAGTCCAGATCCCAACTCCCAAGGCTGTAGAAAAATCTTGGGTTATGGTTGGTACATGTAACATATTCTAGTACCACATTTTCATAGAAACTGCCCTGCTGTGCCCAACTTTTAAGATACAGCATATTTACTTTTGATCATGTCTCTGTACTCCTCCTCTGTTCTACCCACGCCAAGTCTCAGTATGCAACCCTTCCTCCCCTTTTAACCTTTAAGCTTTTAATATTAAAAGTATCTCTACAGGGGGGCGTGGCCTGGTGCCTGGAGAAGATGGACGCACTTTGAGTTAGCTCCTGCTCCATCCCTGGCGACTTTAGCTTTCAAAGCTGTTTTACCCTTACTTACGCGGCTCCCTACCACTAACTGGCGAGATGTCCACCCGTAGAGGCGGCAGACCGGGTCCCACCTCGGAGGTGCCGGATTATTTTAAGAAAAAAGATGCTCCGCGTGGCGAGGGCCTAGAGGAGGTGGATGGCACGGGGCCCTGTACGCGAGGCGACATTGCCGACCTAAAAGCATGCATCCTTTCAGTTAAGCAGGAGCTCCAGTCAGTCCTCAAGTCGGGTCTGTCCGCGATCTCGGCGGACCTTTCTGCGTTAGCCACCAGGACTGTTCACTTGGAGCAAGCAGTCGAAGACCTTTCAGCTGCTCACCATGATAGAGAGGGGGATATGGTGCGGTTGGAGGCCACGTGCGCGGCCCTTCAGGACGCTGTGGAAGACCTCGACAACCGCTCCCGGCGATCCAACCTGAGGGTCCGTGGTGTTCCCGAGTCCGTGGTCGACCTACGCTCTTTTTTTCACCGCTACCTGCGGCAGCTTCTCCCCGACTTACCTGAGGCCGAACTCCATCTGGAACGGATCCACAGGGCTCTTCGACCGAGGCCGGGGAATGGCGACCCACCGAGGGATGTGATACTGAAGTGTCACTACTTCACTACTAAGGATACCATTTTACGTACGGTGCGTAATGCATCCCCTACTATGGACGGTATCACTCCTGTCTGGTACGCCGATATTGCACCCTCCACCCTCCGCAAGCGACGTGCCATGAAGCCGGTGACAGATCTTCTTCGGGAGAAGGGGATTTCCTACCGTTGGGGCTTCCCCTTTAAGCTTTTGGTACAAGACGGGGGCTCTCTCCTAACGCTCCATGGTCTGGATGGAGCTGCACCATTCCTGCGGCGCCTGGGATTGCGGGTACCCCGAGCCCTGGACCTGTCGCCCCGTGAGCCGTCTCCTCTACCGGGACGTCGGGATAGATCTCCGCTACGTCGGGACTCCCCCAGATCGTCGCCCCGGGCGGCGGATGGCCCTACGGCGTCTCCGGATTCAACCTGAGTTTGTCACTTCCAGTGGCCTCCTTCGTTCGGGATATCTTCCCGGTGCTCGGGACTTACACTCCCGTACAGGTTTCTGACTGTTTTATATTAGCCGGACTACTATATGTCTTAGTTATCTTCTTATGTGCTTTTTATTTATTTTATTTTTATTTTTATTGAATTATTATTTGGCGTGTTATTCCCCGATTCTCGTTGTATTGCGCGACACCTGCGGGGGATGAGTGGTATTCTGCTGTTGGCTGTACTGCTATTTTCATGTTCCACCCATATATACTGCCTACGCATTTATTATAATTTGTGGTATATAATGAGGTATTTTGTTACGGTACCACTGGTTCCTGTGCGCCCTTCAGCTAGTGGGCGTTGAGGAGGGCATGCCACTTCCGCACATTTCTGAGCAGACCGTGCATTCGTACACATCTCTACACGCTTCATTATGTACAAGGGTTTTTTTTTTTTTTTTTTTTTTTTTTTTTTTTGTTTCTTTTTTTTTCTCTCCTCCTCTTACACTTTTCTTTCTTTGACTTACCTTGTGGAGGGTTCCCTATGCTGGTTCTCCCCGTGTGGCCTCTCCCCTGTGGGGAGGTAGTTGCTCCTCTTTGACACAAGATCTCTGCTGGGCTGCGCTGGACGTTATATTTTGCCGATTGCTGATTGTTGGGCGTTACTCTTGCATACATGCTCGCATATGCTTACATGTTGTTTGCCAGACTCCGCGCTCTCGAGTACATACATTCACCTTCTTTTCCTTCCCCCCCCTTTTTTTTTTTTTTTTTTTTTTTTTTTTTTTTTAAATCATTGTTTTATTTTTCTCCCATGTGCATCTCTGTCCTACATTCGCGATGAGGGACCATCCTTCTCCTCGCGTTTCACGCCTGTCCGGTTGTATGCTACGACTCTCGTGATCATGGTTCTGTATCGCTGAGCCAATTTGTAGGGTGGTTTCCCACTACACTGTATGTTGGTTGCCAGGGGAGAGCTTGTTCCATCTCTCCACCTAGTGACCCCCGTGTGGTTCTATTGTGGACGTGGGTGTTTCCGTCCACTACACGTACGTTGTTTTTCTCTCTCCTGGTGGTCTGTCCCTCCAGTGCTTCTTTTCTCTTTTCTCTTTTTCTTTTTCCTTTCTTCTTTTACTTCCACTTCCTCTTCTTTTTCTTCTTTTCCCCTTCTCCTCCCCTCCTCCCTTGTTTTCCCCTTTTGATTTGTTTTCTCTTCTGTTTCTATGGCGACTCCCACTTCCCCAGCGTTGAAGATTGTCTCTCATAATGTCAAAGGCTTGCTTTCCCCGCAGAAACGCAGGATGGCGCTTCGGCACTACATTAGATCCAAGGCTGACATTGTTCTTCTGCAAGAGACTCATTTTCGTAAGACGAATGTTCCCAAGTTTTGGGACCCCCGGTTCCCTACGCATTTCCACTCTGCTGCTCCTGATAAGCACAATGGGGTGTCCATCCTGATACATAAGCGCCTGCACTTCCAAGCTCTTCACTCCGTCTCAGACTCTGACGGTCGATTTCTCCGTCTGGACTGCCTGATTCATGACCAGCCCATCACAATTGTAAATGTATACGCTCCGACTCCGCCTACTCCTGCGTTCTTCGATGACTTGGCTCGATCGCTTCTGACGGCGCCGCCGGGGGGCCTTATCATCGGCGGGGATTGTAACTCGGTGATGGACCCGTATCTGGACCGTACCCTCTCAGTGGCACGTACCTGCCCGAGAAATCTCTTTAAGCCTCTGCAACGTTTCGTTAAATCACTGGGATTGTTTGACGCTTGGCGCCTTCTCCATCCTTCGGACAGGGACTTTTCTTTTTATTCTCACCCACATGCGATGTATTCAAGACTTGATTATTTTTTTCTAAACCAGCGACTGCTTCCATCACTTCTGAACTCGTCTATTCATGAGATTTCCTGGTCCGACCATGCTATGATAGACATCACCCTCTCGGCCCTTCAACCGCCCAACCTGCGGCCTCTCTGGCGTTTGAATGATGCTCTACTCCTTGACTCTGAGATTAGGGGGACTATCACACAGTCTCTCACCGATTACTTCATGGAAAATTTGACCCCTGATGTCTCTCTGGGTACCGTTTGGGACGCTCACAAAGCGGTCCTCCGAGGACACTTTATAGCAATTGCATCCGCCAAGCGGAAACAACATCTCTCCCAGATTAAGGATTTTACGGATTCGCTGGCCGCCCTGCAAGCGGCTCATAAGCGTACTGGTGATCAGCGCCTCCTTCGTGATATTGTCACTGCCCAGGGACAGTTGAACTTGTTGTTATCCACAGACTCTATCAGGGCGATCCTCAGGACTCGGCAAAAATTTTTTGAAAAAGCAAATAAGCCAGACACAATGATGGCGCGTCGACTTCGGGACCTTACCTGCTCCAGGACTGTGCGGGCCATTAAAACTAGGGCAGGTTCCCTGTCCTCCGATCCTGTTGTCATAGCTGACCGGTTCGCTGAATATTATTCATAACTCTATGACGGTAGGAAAACTTCATGCTCTCCTTCCCTCTCCTCCGATACTCAGAGTTTCCTTGCCTCCTGCAACCTTCCGTCACTCTCCGCTGAGGCGCTTGATACCATTAACGCACCCATCACCCTGGAGGACGTCTCGGCTGCTTTGAAATTGTTTAAGAATCCAAAAGCCCCTGGTCCTGATGGCCTGTCGGCCAAGTATTATAAAACCTTTGCCGCATCTCTCCTGCCCCACATGACGTCCCTATTTAATTCCTTCCTCACGGGCACGGGGCGACCATCTCCAGACATGCAGAGGGCCAAGATTGTGATGATCCCTAAAGAAGGGAAAGATCCTTCCCTTTGTACGAGCTATAGGCCGATCTCCCTAATCAATGTTGATTTAAAAATTTTTGCTAAAATTCTTGCCTTCCGGCTAAACGCCCATCTCCCTAGCCTGGTTCACCCTGACCAAGTGGGTTTTGTCCCCGGTAGGGAGGCTCCTGATAATATTCGTAGGACGCTGAATTTGCTCCATTCGGGTCGTCGGACCGGGACTCCCCTGATGCTTTTGTCCCTAGACGCAGAGAAGGCCTTCGACCGCGTGGACTGGGGATACCTGTGGTCCACTATGCGAACCTTTGGTTTCGCTGGCGCCTTCCTGCAGGGCGTTCAGGCCCTATACTCCCATCTCTCCGCTGTTGTTGACATTGGCACCTTTAGGTCCCGGCCCTTCCGGATTCTCGGCGGTACACGCCAGGGTTGTCCTTTATCTCCCCTTTTATTTGCCCTGGCCATTGAGCCCTTGGCCCAAGCTGTTCGTCTGCATCCTGACATTTGGGGTCTCCCGGTGGGGGGTTCCGTTTATAAACTTAGCCTGTTTGCTGATGACGTCTTATTGTCCCTGACGTCTCCCCTTACTTCCTTGCCCAATCTATACCAACTGTTGGAGAAATTTGGGAAATTATCTGGTTACAAAATTAATTCCGATAAATGTGAGGCTCTGAATGTTACCCTTTCAGCTTCTACGATAAAGCTCTTATCCCTTAATTTTGATTTTAAATGGCAGCCGACTTTTATTCGCTCTCTCGGCATATATATAACCCCTTCGCCTTCCCAGATGTATGCGGCTAACTACCCACCTCTCCTTTTGCGCCTGAAGCGTGATCTAGCGACATGGTCGTCCTATGCCCTGTCTTTCATGGGACGGATTTATGCGGTGAAGATGACGCTATTACCCAGACTCTTATATTTATTTCGTTCCATATCGCTACCCATCCGGAGGAACGACATCACTAGCCTCCAAAGAGCAATTGAACTATTCGTCTGGCAGGGTCGTAGAAGTCGTCTTGCTAAAGCTACCCTTTACACACCGAAGTCTGCAGGAGGGCTATCGGCCCCTCTGCTTTACGAATATTACGTTGCTGCTCAATTGGCGATGCTGCTCTCCCTCTCTGTGGTCAACTCCCCTCCACGCTGGGTCCAACTGGAGTCCGATCTCTGCTCCGGAGTTCGCCCGGGATGGCTTCTGTGGCATTCGTTCCTTGACAAGACGCTGATCTCTGCCAGTCCCACTCTATTGCATTCTCTCCGCCTGTGGTTCCGCGTGAGGCACAGATTTCGACTTACGAGCCAGAGCTCCAGGTTGACGCCGCTCTTTCAAAATCCAGACTTTCCCGCTGGGCGTCACCTCCGCCCGTTCCACTGGTGGATCACGACAGGAATCGTCACAGTGGGAGATTTGCTTGTGAACAATAAACCTAGTTCCTACCAACACCTCCTTTCTCGCTATGGCCTCCCGCCTACGGAAATTTTTCGGTTTCATCAGCTTTCACATTTTGTCCGAAACTTTCTGCAGCGTCATCCGGATCACATCCCGACGTTTTATGAACAGGCCACCCGCCTTCCCCACAAGCCACGGGGTGCGATTTCCCATCTGTATAATCACATGCTGGGGATTAAATTCCCGTCCTCACCTCTGTTCGAGCAGCGCTGGGAGTTGGATCTGGGACAATCCCTTGAACCTGCGGACTGGGGTGAGATTTACGTTAACATCTGGAGGGTGACCGCATGCACCTTGGTTCAAGAGAACTGCTACAAAGTCCTGTCACGTTGGCACCTCACGCCGTCTAGGCTTCATCGCATGTTCCCGGCCCACTCACCTCTATGTTTCCGAGGTTGTGACGATGAAGGGACTCTCCTGCACACGTGGTGGACCTGCCCTCAGGTTGCGTCACTTTGGTCCCACTTCTTCCACAACTTGAGTGCAGCCCTTGGTGCTCAATTGACTCCTGACCCTTGGACGGCTCTCCTTTGTAGAAACTATCCGCTGGACGCTCTAACTCCATCAGCCCACCGTTTAATCTTTCGCATTTGTACGGCGGTCCGTCTGGCTATCGCTAAGGTATGGAAGTCGGGCGCCCCTGCCGTCCCTTTCATTGAAGCTAAGATTTGGGATATAGTCAAACTAGAAAAGATTACGGCATACCTGCATGGCACATCCCACCTTTTCCATCTCACGTGGGATCCTTGGCTGGAGACATTCGCACCGTCCAACGTTGCAGTGCCCTGGCTGTGAGAGTCGTCATTTCCCCTCCTCTTTCCTTCCCTCCCCGTTCTTCTCCCCCCTTCTTTTTCTCTCTTCTATCTTTCTCTATTTTTCTATCTTGTTTTCCGTTTTCTGGCATTTGAGGATTTTCGTTTCCATGCCCCGACCTGGGCGAGTTCCAGCAATGACTGTTATATCATTGGCCTTCTCACTCCAGTTTTGCTTCTAATGCGTCTTCCCAAGGTATTTACTATTCTACCGCTGTGTGCTTGTCTCAGGCCGGGTTGTACCCATCTGTATCGCATGTCATGGACCTGCTCGCCATTTCGGTGATTTACATTGCTGTACTTGTACTGTGTAGCTATTTGACCTTTGGCTCTTACGGTCCCGGAAAATCCTGTCATGTATGTTTTTCTCTGTACTCTTTTACAAAAATCTAATAAATTACTTCTTAAAAAAAAAAAAAAGTATCTCTACAGATAATGTAAGGCCTGGTGCACATGGGGATATCTTCCAAGTAGAGGAGGAAAAAGATGAACGGTCTTATTAACAAAGCAAGTCACACCAGGATATTGAACATTTAAAATGAACTGTGTCCCTCCTGCTGTATACATTTCACAATGGTATAGAAAATATAAAAGTGGAATAAAATAAGATAAACAGAAGAAGCATAAAAATCATAATTAAATAACAGAACATTGTGTTAATTAAAAACTAAAGCAAAAAACTACAGATGGCTGCGTTTATCTTTTTTAAAGCAAATAGATTATGCATATAGGAAAAATGTTTGCATGTGTGCAGGTTCGAACAGGATCATTAAAGTCCAACTCTTATTGTTATTGTTTGTTCTTTTTTTAATTCACATAAGTGATAAATAGTTGTTAAGTTTGATGCACAATTTTCAGTAGGGGTTAATCTTTTTTTCAGAAGCCTGAGGTATTTAAATCGAGCAACAGATGTAATCTACAAAAAAGGAACCAAACTCACTAAATGTAAACTATTAGGCGAATAGTATGCAAATGCAAACAGCTCTCCTAATTATTGAGTTTGGCCACACCAGTTGTGTGGGCGTGGCAGACAATGTAGGTGGGTGGGACCGACAACATTGTGGGTGAGGCTAGCCCAGAAGCTTTATATTTGTGAAAAAATGATCATAGATGGACAGTGGGGCATGTTTAATCCCAGATATTTCGGGTCATGACATGGAGATTTACTCGGAGTCTCTGGGTGAAACCTGGAGAGTTCCCACTGAAAGTGCCTGCTGTAAAGTTTGGTGGAGTAGGGATTATAGTCTAGGGCTGTTTTTTCAGGGTCTGAGCGTGGCCCCTCAGTTTTAGTAAAAGCTAGGTTTGTGGATGAGTTAGAACACTATTTGTAAGACTGAGCTCAACAAATGCTCTTTTGGCAAAATGGGCACAAATTCCCACAAAACACTCTAAAATCTTACGGAAAGCCTTCTCACAAGGGGAGGGGGGAACTCCATATTAATGCCCATGGATTTTGGAATGAGATGTCCAACAAGCTCACATTTTGAAATGAAGGCTATTTCCAGTATATTTTAGTTTTGAAATGAGCATAAACAAAAGTCAGGGTCATACTTTGAGTAAAGTTAAAAATATGTTTGTCCCAAGCCATGGACTATTGTATGTAAGTTTTTCTACAACTACAGCTGAAAAGTCAGTCAAGGTGAAAATTCTTCATACTCAGGGTGGCCTCAAGTAAATGTTTACAATAATATTTTTGAAATGTAGTAATTATGAACCTGTCCAATGTGTCTGCAGCTTTATTATCTAAAATGCTTTATTATCTAATATATATTAGCTTTATGAGTCATCCTGGACAGGGCTTAACTTAAAATCCAATCAGAGTGCATATACTGGAGAAATCTCATTTGGAGTCCTCATCTGGAGTCCTCGCTGGACTGCCTTCTGTTGTAACCTGAACCCTCCTCTCTGACCACCAACCTCTGGTTCCCCTCTACTCTGCCCAATGGTTCCACATAGCATGTGTTCCATGACCCCATGGTAGCAGGATGGCAGCAACATGGCAGCTCATAACAGCTGTAGTGTATACAAAGCTTCACATATGGTGAGAGAAAGGGGAAGAGTAAAAAGTGTATATTGTGTTTTAGTGCATGGTGTTGGAGAGTGTGTGTGTATGGTGGGTGAGTGAGTGTTACAGTGAGTCTGTTTACTAGTATGTGCAGGGGGCAGGAGTGTCAAAGAAATATTGCACCTAAGCACTCCTTGCGAGTATCGTGAAGAAAGGGTGTATCAGAGGCAAGGGAAGCTAAGGTGAAGTAAGGAAAGCAGAAGTAAGGAGATGGAAGGTGAGAAGTGTGTAGCAGAGATTAAAGATGGGTTGAGGAGGGGAGTGATGCAGCCAAGCAGGAGGGAGAGAGAAGGAAGGGATGGAGGATGAGAGGGGAGGCAGGTGAAAGAAAGAGAGAAGAAGGGGTGGGAGAGTGAACAGGAGAGAAGATGAGGAAAAGAGAACAGGAAAAACAGTGAAAAGATGAGGAGGGAGATCTAGGGAGAGAGACAAATAAGAAGGAAGAGAGAAAATGGGAAACTGAATGGCTTTTGTCCATGTTTCAATGACAGGCACATACGCTAAGAAACAATATTGATGTTAATGATGAAACCATATATCTATGCTCCACCTCATAAGGATGCAGAACCTTCACCTGCACACAACCTTCATGGATCATTTACCTTGGCGCATTATGCAGCTAGCAGATATCAACTAATTAAAGAAAGAGAGCACACCGATGATTTTCCTTATCAAAACTGTATTTTTATTCTTTATATAACCACTATGCTTAAATCAAAAAATATTATTAGTATACACTATATATATATTCTGCATTTTAGAAAGAGATATAGACCAAAACATTATACACCATTAATAAACTCTGTGCCACTTGTTTCTTGCAACAACGATTGCTTAAGTTCATTATCCTTCCTAATTGATTGGACAGAAAAAAAACAGTTTGATAAATGTTTGAAGATAAAGCATATGTTCCTTAGCCTTGTTTAATGTAGTTATTTTTCTTTATCTAACGTAGCCAATCTTGAGCATTAGCAGGGGATGATTTGTGTAAAATCAATGAATTAATCCCATTACAGTAGCTCACAATCATAGAAACATTCCTGCCAGCATCCAGATAACCATAATTGTTTGGACAGCAGATTCATTTATAATGAATACAGAAAGGTTGTGTAAATTTAATCACAGAAGCAGCAGAGTTTAAAATACATTTCCGATAAATTGTTGTTTAAATAATTATTAAGGGAAGCGTTTTACAGAGAAACAGAATTTAAAAATTCTTATTATTATATCTTACTTCGTTTTATATGCTATATGTAACAGATGATGCTTTCAGGCTAAACTGGTTGGCTTTATCCTTTAAGATAATGTTTAGAACCTTGGTGTTTGACTGCACTTTATGCTAAATGCCATAGCTCAAAGTCGGATACCTTCCAAATGGTGATAACCTGCTGTCATGTCTTATCCTCGGGAGTCTGGCGGTACACCCGTGTCTTGATTCAACTTACCATTCGCGTCTCACAGTGTGCGTGAGTCAGTTAGTAAGTTACTTAAGTGAGCAGCATCCTAAATGCTGACATGAATCCCAGCTGTCCACTATTCCATGTGCACCTCCAAGATGCTTAGTGCAGTGTGTGTCAGCATATGTACACGCCAACACGTTGCATCACTTACAAATTGCATGCACACAAGGATGCATCAACTGAGGCACGGAGACGAATACGGCATCACTAAATTTTGCATTGGGCATCCTGGATAGAAATATAAAGGTGCAGTGAACACCTTAGTGCTTGGCAATTCCAGAACTCCAGTGGTAGTGTCTTCATGCCAATTGTTACCTTTCTGCTGTAGCCTGCCTTCAGGATCTTAAACTTTGCCTTAGGCTAGGAGTAGTCAGGATGGACTATTGTGACATCCTGACTACTCTTCTGCCTGACCATTGGCACTACGTTTCCAGGAAACCAAGCCACCACACTCATATTTCTGCCTAAGTTGCTCTATTTACAACAGAAACGTTCCATAGTTGGTGTTTCTTCCTTCAGAGGTGATCTACAAATCTACACCTAGCATCACACCCACAGCTTTCCTCCACTTTCATTGGCCTTTTAAAGAAAATCCACATAGCCACCTTAATAATTTAAAATCTACTTTTTGGCAACTTTTTGGCAACAGTAAATTACCACTTTATAGTTGTCTATCTGCCTCGCCCAACATATTCTGACATGCGTTATTTTTTTTCAATGGAAACAGGAAATGTGCTGATTTATATATATAAAATCATATATATAAAATATATATATGCTAGCACAAAATCAATAAGATCAAATTGGGATTCTTTTGACTTGTCCATATATAACATATATCTAATGATATGGTCTTTAGGGGAGGTTGATTGAACTGAAACACCCAAGCTGGCTCTTTCTTGAAGTCACATCACAATGTGTTGATACCTTTCCATTAAATGTTTAAATGTTATACATTGTGTATTGACATTTAGAAAGCAATAATGTCATACCACAAACTCCCTAGAGCTATGTAGAAGTAGAGCAGCTGAGTAAATTATGAATGGGATAGATTTTAATGGAGCCTGACATGTTTAGAACACAAAATAATCAGTTTACAAGTAGTGTAATGTATTTAGATTCTACACATTAATATACACTGATCAGCCATAACATTATGACCAATGTCAGTGGGTGAAATATATTAGGCAGCAAGTGAACATTTCATCCTTAAAGTTGATGTGTTAGAAGCCGGGAAGGCAGGCAAGTGTAAGGATCTGAGTGACTTTGACAAGGATCAAATTGCGATGGCTAGGCGACTGGGTCAGAGCATCTCCAAAACTGCAGCTTTTGTGGGGTGTTCCTGCAATGGTCAGTACCAGTATCAAAAGTGGCGCAAAGAAGGAAAAGCGGTGAACCAGCGACAGGGTCATGGTCGGCCAAGGCTCACTGATGCACGTGACGGGGGTGAAAGCTGGGTTGTGTGGTCAAATCCAACAGACAAACTACTGTAGCTCAAATTACTGAAAAAGTTAATGCTGGCTCTGATAGAAAGCTGTCAGAACACGCAGTGCTGTGTAGCCGCAGACCAGTCAGGTTGCCCATGCTGATCCCTGTCCACTGCCAAAAGAGTCTACGATGGGCATGAGAGCATTAGAACTGGATCACGGAGCAATGGAAGAAGGTGACCTGGTCTGATGAATAACTTTTACATCACATGGATGGCCGGGGCGCATCTCTTACCTGGAGGCACCATGTAACACATGGCACCTGTCACGCACCTATACCCCGGAACTTGAAGAACCGCAACTTCACCCTGGGTGATACCGAATGGGAAGGCCCAAAGGGAACACCAAGGGCTGAAGATATATTGAGCAGCCAGAGGACAGGGTATAGGCAAAATAATAAAGGCAGTCTCTGAGGAGTAGATGGCTGTAGCGTGGACAGTGAAGGTAGCAAAATCAAGCCAGGATTCGGTACACAGAGGAGTTACTCAGACAAGCCAGGATTCGGTACACAGAGGAGTTAGTCAGACGAGCCAGGATTCGGTACAC
>VKOC01026117.1:0-14741 GCA_009364415.1 Spea multiplicata
GAGAGGGAGGGCACTGAGAGTGTTGGGGTGACAGGGAGAGGGAGGGCAGTAAGGGTGTTGGGGTGACAGGTGAGACATGCAGGTTCTGCAGAGACTCCCTGTAATGCCGTCACCTCTGGTCTGTCTCTTGCGGAGACCTCGCTGTGACTCTCCTGTGAGATGCAGCCAGACTTTATTTTATTTAAATAGTTTATTTATTTAGTTTATTTGGGGGGGGGCGATATGACACCAGCAGGGGAAATGTGTGGGTTCAGCCTGCAGCGGGTGGGTTTATGGGGGCACTGACTGTGTGCACTGCGTGTATGCTGGGCGTTAATCACACTTTATGGAAGTAGATTTTGATTCTTTTCTTTAGATTTATTGGATTAAAAATTTCCTGTGCGACTAACATGAGGGGCGAAGCGCGTCAGCCGTGGCCCTAAACAGCGCGCTTTGTTTATGTACGGATAGGAGCCTCGGCTAAGCTGTCTGAAACTTACTGCTTGTTTACAAAATGACTCGAAAGGAGGTTTTATTATCATTATAACTAATGAAATGATCCATTCCACAGGAAAGTTTTATCCGTTGCTATGGCGATAGGACTTTTCAACCTCAGCACCCAAATGATGTTTATATATAACCCACCGCGGGGCGTCTGATGGGAATCTTTAGATCCATCTCTTCCCAAACTCCATCCGCCGGCTCTTTAGATCTACCTTTTATATAAAATGTTTGTGGAACTGTTAGAGGTCTGCGGGCCGGGGGGATTCAGTGGCATCCATCAGTCCTGACCAGTGCTTGGGGGTATTAGTGCGGCCCTTATGGGCCCGCAGAACCCCACGTTATTAAATGACGTATAGGGAAACTTTCTTATCCCGGTCATTGTCTTTTTGGAGTTTTCCACCCAACGTTCGGGGAAATAATTCACGTTAACTGTGATATTCCCTGAAATATTAATCTTTACAGCATTCATTATACCGTCTGCAGCTTCCCGTTCACTTGGTCTCGTTGTTCCGTTCTCTCCCTGCCGCTGGTTTTGCCGGCCGGACGGACCCCGTGAACCAGATGGTCTTGGCTAACATTCTGTGTCCGCAGGCTGCCTTTCTATGCTTTTTTATTCTTTTTAATATCAATGGATGAATTTATCTTTGGCTCCTGAAATAATTTCGCTATATATTACTCGTTACAGGTAACACGTCGATAACATCTTTTTTTGCACAAAGAAACCAGAAGCCCAAACGTGAAATATATTTATTCAGTAAATATATATATATTTTTATATATATTTATATGTAAAATGTGTGTGTGTACCGTATAGGGTGGAATATACACCCTTAAAGTTTGGTGCTTCTTTAAAGATAAAAATATTTTTAAAGAAAAAATACACATTAGTGGACTGGTAAAACAGTATTTTATGTAATGAAGAGGAATGCATGTCATTTATTTTTTTTGGCATCTGTTATACAGTTTGTCAGCATATCTTATATATAAACAGAAAGCCAATAGCCATTGTAAGGTCCCCCCCCTTGATTCATAATGCACCTTACTTATAGATATGCCCCTCTGCCCCCTGATATCAAGTCTGTGCCCCAGATATGAAATGCCACTCGCCCCCCCACATATGCTTTTAACCCTGATATTGCCATCTGCCCCCCCACATATGCTTTTTAACCCCTGATATGCTTTATGCCCCCTAGATATACCACTCTGACCCCCCTTTATGCCCCCCTGAAATGCCGCTCATGTGCCCCCCCCACTTACCAATGCACCCTCAGACTCCCTGTTGTGTAGCAGGAACAATCTCTGTCCCCTTCTCTTGGTATTTCTTAGAGGTTTGGGTTGGATGGGGACTCGTATGTTTAGCTATCACTATACTTATCACTAAATCTTTTTTTTGGGTGCTTTAGATGCATTTTCTGTGCTAATCGGTCAATGAGAGGTTTGCAGAAAACCAATAATGATGTAGATTTGGGTTCTTGATCCTTCCCATTACAGGCGACTCATGAGTTTTTGGGAAGGCTGCATTTGTTTACCTGCCGGTCTGCGGACCCTCATTTCAAATCTAACCTGGATCTGAGTATTTAATGGACGGGGGGGGGGCGGGGGTAGAGACCCCATGTCCACTCCAGACGAGGCTCAAAGCAGATTAGCTGGGAGAAGTGGCTTCAGCCCACAATGTGACAGACGGGAGATGGTTGCGGCGTTAGAAATATTGTTCCCAGTGCTTCTCAATGCAAAGAAAGTCGTCTCCTCTGTCTGCAGGCGCTGGCAGCCGGGGTAACTGTGCTCGGCGTGAGGGCTGCTTACACCGCTAGATTACGCAGAATGCCTGAATGGAGGTTCGGCATAAGCAACATTTGACTTCTTGTTTCAATGTCTATAACATTTGGCCCAGTAGAGGAAGGAAACATCATTGAGGGAATATTTTTCTGGACGGGGTTGTGTGACGCTTCCCGCCATGTGTGGTTCCGCGGTGTAATGGTTAGCGCTCTGGACTCTGAATCCAGCGATCCGAGTTCAAATCTCGGTGGAACCTGATCGTTATTGATATGTTCTAACCACACTTACACTCCAGCCTACTTTCCACAGCACAAGGGGGGAATCACATAAAGTCAGTTCTTACCTGTTGGCACGCTGTTAAAAAACAAATATTTTTTGGAAGCTAAAAGACTAAACACAATCTGTTTGTTCTTTTTTTGACCTTGTTGTTTGTTGCTCTGGCCAAGGTCATGTGCTTTTTTCACAGCAATGCAGGGTAATGGAGCAGCGGTCGGGATCAAGGTGAAAAGTGGGAGAAACACATTCTACCTCCTAAATAAAAAAAATATATATTAAGGTATAAAAAATAAATAGGCTCCAGTGATGTCACCGTGACATTATAAGAGTACCCCATCCAGTTCCAAGAGAAAGATCCTTGAGTTCTTGAAAGACCCCAAACGGTTCTCCATTCAAAACAGTGGAAAAAGAAAACTACCGTATTTGCTCGATTATAAGATGATCCTGATTATAAGACGCCCCCCGAAATGTTAATATGAATTTAGGAAAAAAGAAAACATGAATCTGCTGGTGCAGAATACATGCTCTGTCTGAGAGGGTGGTAGGTAAGTGAACAGCCTTTCAGCAGAAACGGTAGAGCATAATACAGCGAGGGAATGTTAGGCTGATTAAAGTGTCATCAGCCTGGTAAAGGGCAAGACCAAGCTGCTCCGCTCACCAAGGGGGAGTATGGTTCGGGGGGGCTTTAGATTTAAAATAAATACTTAAATATTATATCTATAACCCGCATTTATCGTTTTACATAAATACGCTTTCACCTGCATTTTCACACTTAGATGTTAATGCAAAAATGTATTTGCGGATCTCGAGTGTTTAGAACTTCATTTTTCAATGCATTTCCTTTTTTAAATATAGAGGCGTGAAGGGCTAACTGTATATCTAGACGACCCATCTGTAAGCTTACCATAATTTCTTCATTTAAGAAAATGTTTCTATATTTTTTTTCTTGTGCAGCTGGACAGTAATGGAATCTGGAAATGTTACCCAGGAACAAGAAGTTATTCCCAAAAACGAGACCGATTAACACAGTTTGTGAAGGTCCGGCTCTGCAGTTCGCTCTTCTTGTACCTCGACATGTATAGAGTGAAAGAATGGCCACCGACTTTAGAGACTTGGAAAATTATTTATTTACTGTAGATGGATGAATAAATCTTTGTATATATTAATATATCGCATTCCACATAAATAAAATAAATATACATTTATTTAAATAAATATATTTAAGGCTAATTGCACCATATTTTTATTTGTTTTTATATTTTATCATCTCTGTATTTTCCATTGCTAGGTTTCTGGAATGCATGTCACCTTATAATGAAGCATGTCTGCTCTTATCTAATTAACCAGTATATTAATTGTGGGTTTATTCAATAAAATTGCTTAGTCCTTCCTATAGGAAAAGCTTGCTGGCATTGGCCCTACATACCAGAGAGCAAGATCACAAAGCTAAAATCCTACTTTAACAAATAAACCCCATGATCTACCAAGCTAAACACTTGGGTAGCATTATACGACTTTAATGCGTTTATCAAAAGTAGATTAAGCAAGCTGTTTTTATAAATAAAGTTAAATTACAGATTTTTAGCTGTCCAACCCCAGCTCCTCTGCTAAAGAGCCCTTACTGTTAATGGCTATTGAAAATATATATATATTTACAACATTTAAGGCAAGGTGACAGCCTCTGTCTAAAGCAGGGAGCTACCTGCTGAGCACTGAGCTGGACCCCTCGCTTTAGTAAAACACCCCTTTTATTTACAGCAAAAAATCCCAAGCACCGCATAGCATTGCTGGACAGCAAGTGACATATACTGGGTTGCCTGCGTTACAGAACTATACGTTTGTGTATAATTTTGGGTGACATTTCCAGTTACGAACCCAGTATAATAAAAAAATGTACACCATATAATGTGTTCCCCACATACATGCTCGAAGTGTGTGTTAGATTATGATGGTTATTGTCAATTTAATTTAGTAAGCATTTACATAAGAAACCTTTTTTTTTGTATTCTATAGTTTTTAATAAATTATTCATACTGTTTTACTAAATATATGAATATGGCATCAATCCGTGAGAAAAGCAATATAGTCTATATATTCCAGTATTATAAGGGGCAATCCCTGCTATTTATGGTGATGCAGGGATAATAATAGCGATTTATTATTATGTCTAAAAAAAGGTTGGCCAAAATACTGAAATTAGACCGTGTCACCGTGCCAACCATCTTCTCGGAGTCCAAACCCAACATCTGGGGTGGGCTGAATGGAATTTGTTTGAGCATGCAAACAACGCTGTCAATAAGTTTGAAATATTATGTAAATATTCCACTGATACTATTATATACTTAATTTTAGCTATTTTGTTTTTAAACCCACCAGATTTTAATGGATTAGGTGAATCCACATAACAGGACAGAGGCACATATAATGTTCTTAAAAATACACCCAATTCTGTGTACAGTCTCAGACGTCTGGAATGTTAATATTGTACAGTGCTGCAGAATACGATAGCGTTCTATAAATTAATAATGACTGTATGGGTTTATACAACCATACAAGCAATTCTTTGGATATTGGATATCGGAGCTTATCATGGTGACAGCTACCTCTGGACTCTGGAAAGAGTCACCCATCACCACGCAGGAGAGGAAAACCATGGCTTGAAGGACTGTCCTTCTCTCTGGACATTAAGAGGTTAACTGTTTATACCCATAGAGAAGAAAAAGCAAAACCAATTTCACCAGAAAATCTCTCCACATGTTATAGATGTCCTTTAAAAAAATATGAGTACAAAGAACCCCTTATTTTCCTGCACAGCTTAGGCCCTCCTCACTAGCTGCAGGTCTGCCTGTGAATAGAGTTTATAAAGTAATGCTAATTCGAAACCTACTGCAAGTTAAAAAGTACCGTTATACACAAAGGAAAGATGCAATGTGTCCTTATAACACAAAGTTTGTTACTATTTGTGTTCCTTATTATGTAAATGCCTTCTATACGCAAGAGTAAAAGAGGCATCGTTTCAACTTTTGACAAAAAAAACGCATAATAACGTGATCTAGAATGCTGCAGCTTACATTTATATACATAATTTCCAACAGAAATATATTTCATAAAAATTCAGTCACACACACATATATATATATATAATGATGATGTAAAGATACCTTCCTGGTGCTAATGATTTCATCCAGATACACAATGTACCAAAATGATATCAGAGTCACACTTATACATCTTCCCTCCGCTGTAATAAACATCATAGGTGATTCCCTTTCAATTTACATACATGGTGCACCCATTCAGTGAGACCTCACACTACAGCCTTGCTTTTTCAAACACTTTTGACTAAATGAGTGGACCCCTCTATGGGTCTCTGGGGATCAACCAAGCCTCACCTCACTGCAATATATATTTTCACTTTGCATCGTGAAAAAGGTTAACATTGGTTTATACGATAAATTGGATTTTTATAACACCTGACATAAATGTGAACCTAAAATAAGTCATGTTAGATTAAAAGATGTTGTTCCGCTTACTCTGATGTATATAACACATTATACTGTCTGTTAATGATTACTGAAATCGCTCGGAAAGTTATATAGGTTCCAGCCGACCAATAGAGTCGCTCGTACGGACCTTTAACTCCTGGAGCCTGGAGACTCCCCAGGCCAAGTTTCTGTGCCAAGAGCTAAAGCCCAAATACAAGCGACTCTATTGGTCGCCGGCAGGAAGCACCTCTGGCCTCAACCAATGAAGGGCAGCTTTTCAAAAGGGCAGTAAGAATTACTCATTTATATTTCCAAGAAGATGCATATAACGAGGTGTCGGCTTAAAAGTGATAAGAGTGATGAGCGGCCACATTATAAAACTCGTTATCAATAGAGGAAAAAAACCACCTGATCTCCCTATATATCTATATCGATTAAACAAACAAAATAAAGAAAGCAGAATTATCTAACAAAATTGCTGAAAAAGGATAATCTAACATTTAATAATTACAATGAATACAATTATGGAATGGGTACAAGAAAGGGAATAAGGTCGATAAATTAATGGCGTATAAACTTAAAAAAGGATAAAGCAAAAAAGGTTCATCACTAAAATCATAGATAAAATAACTATGACCACTGACAAAATTAGTCTAGCTTTTTGAAAATATGAGCAAACTTACAATCTCATGGAACACCATGGATACAACCTAAAGCAACTGATAAACAACTCCTAGTTTTAAACGCCCCAATATTAGAAGCGGAATACTCTGGACGCATTGATAACTTAAAACGTAATAAATCCCCAGGTCCCGGTGGATTTAAACACTTATTCTATGAGTTGCTGAGAGATTGTATAAAGAGGTTTAACTACCTCCTGTGCAGTAGGAGGAGGTCAGGGCTGCTCTCCACACTCGTGTGGGGACTGAAGAAATTCTGGATGTCATCCCTGAAGCTCCCTATGGCAGCAGGGATGTGTGGGGTTAATGCTGCATAATTTATACATTTTGTATAATACACCTCCCACTGACAGATAGGCTTTACACTCCAAAGATCAGAAAAAAAAGGGTCAATACATACACATAATTGCCTTAAACGGCACTTACTCATAAGTTGCAAACAGCCGATACAATTAACTAATTGTTATCAACAAAAGGTGTTTTATCACTCAACAAAATAAGTAAAATCTAGGAAATTTAAAATAGTTTAAAGTGTACAATATCTGATTATTCATTAGCTTATTTGCACTTCAAAATACATGAGATTAAATAAATTAGTAATCATTTAAAGCAGACATGATGCATAGTTAACCCTTTCATTTCTGTACATGCTGATTCTATGCACACTCTCCACTATTACAGGCAGGCAGGTATAGGGTGTATCTGTAGGTATAGCAGGATTCCTATACCGGATGTATACATACTCCCTCCCTAGCCTCCTTTTTAACCCTTTGTCTGCACATATCCTGTGGCTAATAGCATATTCTGGAACTATATATCACGTATGTGATTCTGATTTCTTTACCCCCTGATTTTCTAGAGGACTGTAGTAATGGTTGTTAAGTCTTGTTCCTTTAGCCATTTTAAATTAAAACTACATTAAATCCAACCAATGAAAATCATTTATTTGACTGTATCGTCCAATGGCCAGTCCAGACCTGCTCGGAGGGTCTTCTCTGGTGGTTGTTGTGCACCAAGAAAACAGCTTCCATTTAATAAATAATACTTTTTATTATTATTTTACATATCTGCTTTCCCTTATATTCCTGTTTTTTGCTCAATTTCACATTAAATTGTACAAGAGTTAATTAACCAAAGAAAAGCCAACAGACAGCGTCCCGAGTTCAGAGGGGGTCTGTGACTTTCGGTATATCGGTTTTAGGGGATTTATATATGTACATTACATTTATTTATATCGCGCTAATAACTTCCTTAAAAGTAAAACACATCACACGTCATTATATATCAGACAAAGGATGTTTATTAATGTCTGATACATTGGCTCCTGCAATCCGCCAGCATCGCTCTTACATCTTATATAGTTATATAGGCTGAGAAAAGACCGGCGTCCATCAACTTCAGCCTTTCCTATATCTGTTCATTTGTTGCTGTTGATTCAAAAGAAGGCAAAAAAACCCCCAGTTTGGCTCTTTCCAATTTTGCACTAACCAGGGAAAAAAATCCTTCTTGACCACAAAATGTGATGTCACATCACCGCAGCCGCCTTCATGTCGATGAATCCTGAGACGGGTATGACATCATCAGCGATGGTTTCCTTCGTTCTCCTTTTAATAGCGTCGGGTTCTTCGTGTCGCGTAAGCCCATTGGAGAACCAGAGTGTTCCTGGCGTTTTTCACCGCCTCCTCTTCTTCTTTAGAGAAATACTCTGACAGCTCCGTTATATAGTTGGTGAGCCGATATATTTTGATTTCTCTGTGTAAGTGTAAGATGTCCGGACGGTTCATAAATTCTACGAGGAAGCCGATCTGCGCGGTGGCCTCACTCAGCAGATGGCGGTGAGGTAGGAGATTTGTGGACTGGAGCACAAGGAACCGCGCCAGCTCCGAATGCTGCTCTACCAGAGTCTTAAAGATGGATTTCAGCTGCACGTCGTCCCCTTGGGCGATATTTTGCCCCTGTAGTAGTGTCTGCAGGTCCCTGCAGCCCACAATCGGCAAGCAGTAGTAGAGACAGAACATGCTTGCTGAGAGAATCTCAACATCTTTAGACTGAAGCTTCAGCAGTAGAGATGCCAAGCAGGTCTTGAACGATTTGACCAATGATTCTGTGACTTTATCTTGACATTTCCGGGCGAGCTCTCCAAGCAGGAGCATAGAGCTCATCTGAATGTTCTGCTTTCCATTGTCCAGGAACCGGCGGCAAAAACCAATCATTTCGTTAAAGTGCTCGCCCACTTCACGTGTGGTCAGGAGCCTCACAAACTTTTCCGCCGCTTTCAGAGATTCTTTAGCGACGGTTATGTTAACTGGAATGTCACGCATGGTATCCAGAAACAGTCTAAGGACTGGACGCTTGTATTTTAGGATCAGTTTGTGAGCCCCAACGGCAGCATTCCCAAGAGCCCGCAAGGAGAGGGAGCAGATGACAGGATCGGGGTCGATGGAATTCCTCATCATGGCTTTGATGACCATTTTAGTTGTCTTCTTGTCCATTACTCCAGGGTAATAAAGGAGCTCTGAAAAGAAGGCAGTGCTGGCCCTGAGATGCATCTGGTGGGATGTCTCCAATAATGGCAGGAGACCACGGATGACTTCTCCAATGTGTCCAGAACCTGAGGAAACCATGTATTTACTGAACGCTATCACTCCAGCTGGGTGCGTTTGTTCGTCCTTCATCAGCTCAAACCACTCCACTGTCTTCACATCTGTAAAATCCTTCTGTCTCTTGAAGATGGTCTTGATGATGTTCACGGCCATGCCACATGGACTGTTCTCTTCAACGTCTGTTCTCCCAATCCTTGTCATAGTGCTGCTAATCAGCCTGATCAGCGCACACAGAAGCTGGGGGAGAATGTCAGCGTCAACGGATGTCTCATCCAGAGCGTTCAGGAGTTCATAGATCGCTGACGTGGCCATGACAGAGACGAGATATCCGTGGTTAGGAGCGACAGCCAAGTCATCATAAAGTTCCTGGTCAACTTCTTTGTTTATCTGCTGAAGAAGGACGCGAAGAACTCTGTTGGCTGTTGGCGGGTTTTTGGCCACGGATCTCCATAAAACATGTCTTACCCCAAAACAGGAGAGAGGGTTTTGAAGTATAACCTCAGTGGCATCTTCCGGGTGGAGGATGGAGAAGGAGGATATCACCTGACACAGTGAAAGGATCACCTCCTCCTGATTAGTGTCACTGGGTTCTGTGCACGGAATGTCCATTGTTATTTCACCTTGTAAAGTCCGCTGCAATTCTAGATTGCGCTAAAGGTGAAATGTGTAGGAATCCCGACTCGCACGATGTCTGATAAAAAGTCTTTGTAAATCTCTATGAGAATTTGCTAAACAGCAAGAGTCACCTGCAAGCACCGAGTCGTGTCTGCAAATGAGACCCTGGCTGGCTGCGCATCCTTTAGATAAGCTAGGCTTATGACATCACTGCCTTTGTGACATCACTGCCTCTATGACATCACTGACTCTATGAACAACCAAATCTTTATTAATGTAACAAATGCAACAAACAGAGCGTGTCAGATGCTGATAGTTTTTTTTCTGGAGCTTCTTCTGGTGAGTCTCAGGGGGCCGCTTCACGTGCAAAGAGTCCATTTTTACCCCCCTGTGAAGGTAAAGCTTTCAGGGAATCAGCTCAAAAAAACAACATTGTTATTAAACCGGTGGACAAAAGAGGAAACATTGTCATTTTGTTACTTTCTGTCCGATCATTCCATGCACGCATTATTAACCCTTTCATTTCTGTACATGCTGATTCTATGCACAGTCTCTACTATTACAGGCAGTCAGGTATAGGGTGTATCTGTAGGCATAGCGGGATTCCTATACCCGGATGTATACATACTCCCTCCCTAGCCTCCTTTTTAACCCTTTGTCTGCACATATCCTGTGGCTAATAGCGTAGCCAATTACAAGGGATCTATATATCACCTATTTGATTTCTTTATTTTTTCTGGGGCAGCGTATACCTGCTGTTTTTTTATAGGGCTCTGGTTATATTTTAGTTTAGTTTTGTTCCTTGCCAGAAGCCTGTATTCACATACATGTCCTGATTTGTCCTGAACACCAATCTGATGAATGCGCCAATCTCTACTTATTAATGTCATTACAGCGCAGTACAGGCTATAAATGTACAGAACTAAACTTCATATGATAAAAATCAATGGCTTTATTAAACCCCATACATCTGGTCATTATGCCCCATGGGGGGTAGTAAAAGCTAATGATAGAAAGGAGAATGGCTATTCAAAGCAGGCATGAAACCTGTCAAAATATGGCAAATAACAAAATGTGGAATAAAAAATATTTTAAACCCAACCAATGAAAATCATTTATTTGACCGTATCGCCCAATGGCCGGTCTGGACCTGCTTGGAGGGTCTTTTCTGGCGGTTGCTGCTCACCGAGAAAACAGAAGGAGCTCAGAGATGCTGCGTATTCCCCAAACTTTAATAAATACTAATTCATAAAAATGTACAAAGTACCCCAAATCCCCCGTATTCCTCTTTCCTCCCCTGATGCCCCTCTTTTTCTAAATCAGAATGAAATGTCCAATGAGGGTGATGGGGGGGTTTGAGTCGTTACAGCAGGAGAAACGGGCGACTAGACGGGGGCCGAATGGGGCTGATGGGCGGATTCTGGGTTTTTATAATGGAGGCACAAAGCAAATGTTGTCCAGTTTGACAGAAATGGATCCATGACAAAGTCTCCACATCACACGGACGAATAGGTTTATATTCATGTTACACGCGATAATAAACAGCCCGCTGATACACAAGGAGCCCTCGGGGATGCCCTGGACAGCTCGGAGAATGGCCAGCGCTAGCACTTTAAGGCCAGCGTCTGTCTGATGATCGGCTGCAGCCGGATACATGCGGAGTGGCCGGATACATGCGGCCTGGTGTGCCGGGTGAATAGTCCCGATCTGCCAGGTCCACAATGAAAGCTCTTATGGCCTTCTTCAGGTTGCTCACTAGGAGCGACTCCTCTCTTCCTTAATCCTCTGTAACGTTTATAGTAAACGAGTCTCCTGCCCTGACCTAAAGGGGCGGAATAATTCCCCATCTCACAGCAGCTGCAGGTATTACTGGAACCTCCAGAGCGGACCAGCTGCAGAGACAGATCGAAACCACGTGTGTGCCTTCAACCCCGACAATCAATATAATGCTAAATATTCAACAAATAATCTCTAGCGTGTTAAAAAAAACCCAGATTAAGGTTTAGATACGGCACAGAAGGAGGATGAGCATCTTAAACAGCCAGAAAAACTATGATGTCATACAACACCCAGTCCAAGTTTCTTGGGTTTAACCACATTCTGCCCTGGGTGGGGTTCATGACCTAAACAGCAGATGTTTGGGGTATTTTTCCCCTTTTCTGTATTTGATGAACCTGCACAAAATTATGCATTTTCAGGAAAAGTAGGGCCTTTTTAAAATTATCAAAACACACACTTCACTTAATTTCTTCTATTCTGTAGGTGCAGCAGCTGGACCAATGACCCAGTTTATACTCAGTCATGCCCCACATACATACTTACATATTTTTTATGTCCATGCTTTATAAATGATAAATTATTTAATACTTTTGGTTTAAGGCGTTTGAGGGTCGTAGTGATTTATTCCCACGTATAGACGGAGCTGCTTGGTTCTGGTGACCCTACTTTCTGGGCGGGTGTTTGCCATCTCCTGGCCAGGAACCGGCATCAGTGGGACTGGTGGAGAGTGTGTGTGTAATATATCATTTTATAAACTTTAATCTTAAGAATAGTGATACAAACTATTTCCGGGTATTTATTGGGTGCAGTACCTCTGGTAGCCTGTTTTGTGGGGGGGCGCTGTTTTCAAGCGTTCTCATTCTAAGGCGCAATCAATACAAATCTCCTATGGGCAAAACAAACAGCGCCACCACCAAAAATATGGCTGTGACAGGTATTGCAGCCACAATTTGTCAACTAGCAACCTCATCCATGATGTTTTGCATTCTTGGTATAAGAGGGGGTGAAACCGGATTCTATTCTACAGCAGAAAAGCTACAAATATATTTTTCTCAAATTAATTTAATTTTAATATTAAGAAAATACAGTTGAATTTAATACCAGCCATGTACACACTACAATGGATCATTAGCAAAACCATAAATAATCCGAAATAGCGGTGGCAGAAAAGGCAAAATCCATACATAATTTGACGGGCGGATCTAAGTGCATCTAAGATATGATGATATTCTGTGGAGTGCTCTGTATTTGTGGTGGAGATATTTTTTATTGATGCCTTACGGAGGAAAGATACCTGGGATCCTATTTATACAGAATAATGCTTGTGTTCAGTATTACTTCACGACCAATAGCTGTATGTATATATATATATCCATATATATCCTTTTATATACACACATATATACCTACATATATAATAAAGAGGCCGGCAGATGTCAGAGGGTTGGAGACAACCGATTTATGCGCAAATAGCAGTTCTGTACAATGTATTTATTATTTATTTATATATTGCCGTCATACTCCGCAGCGCTGTACAATGTGTGTTATTATTATTTATATATCGCCATCACATTCCGCAGCGCTGTACAATGTGTGTTATTATTATTTATATATCGCCGTCATACTCCGCAGCGCTGTACAATGTGTGTTATTATTTATATATCGCCGTCATACTCCGCAGCGCTGTACAATGTGTTATTATTATTATATATCTCCTGGCCCTGATGTGTGATTCCGGACCGTATTCTGAGAGAGAGAGGAGGGAAGTCTAGAAAGAATGAGGAGAGGAGTGGGTGACAGATAGTGGATGGTGGGGACCTGAGTGATTGTGATGGAAAAGACGTGGAGGAGATAAGGAAGTAAATGTTTACAGATAATGTCCCCTGACAGACTCCATCCCCAGCCTGACCCGGGCAGAGAAGCCAAATATTTACCCCTTATGCTGTGAGGCTGCTTCACGTATCTACCACTCTTTACCCAATTCCTACATAGAGATACAATATACAGCGGGGGAAGCGGACATCTTGGGACAAAGAGCACACTTTGTGTCCAATTTAATAACGGGAAGATTGTCCGGGTCTCTGTCAGTATGGGGGTCAAACATGCGCAGAACAGGCTGGAAAGGAATGAGGACCCCGGGGTATAATAACACTTAGTGAAGATGTCTGCGTCGGGGGGCCTGCTGGAACACGTCCGCCATCCTAGGCTTCTAGGTCTGTCCCCTAAAGGTTCATCATTTCCTCACCGGGGAGGACTGAGACGGGAAATACCTGGCGGACGCGGAGAGGGTTATGTGCGTGAGATCGGCGGGGTTATGTGCCGGAGGGCGCCGTATTCTGCGCGGGACGTCACTCATCGCTGTTAAGAGGGGATCTCGCTGTGTACTGAGTGAAGCACTTAGTGCACCTCGGTAATTACTCGGTAAACGTTTGGCCAAAAGCAGCCCGAGGCACGGCCAATGCTTGATGTGGCCACCTGCGGCCGCTGCGGCCAGCCCTGGATTTAAAGTACGATGTCTCTTTATGTGAAGACAGACCAAGTGACACAATTTTATGTCTGCATCGCACGAGTTCAACTCGAGTGTCTCGAAGTACAAGATGATCTGAGACCCTGAACCGGAGAGCACCGGTGATAAATCCGGTGATTTAAAAACAGCACTAGTGATAAAAATAATAAATCCGGTGATTTACAGACAGCGCTAGTGATAAAAATAATAAATCCGGTGATTTACAGACAGCGCTAGTAAAAAAAAATAATAAATACGGTGATTTACAAACAGCGCTAGTGGAAAAAAGAATAAATCCGGTGATTTACAAACAGCACTAGTGATAAAAATAATAAATCCGGTGATTTACAGACAGCGCTAGTGAAAAAAATAATAAATCCGGGGATTTACAAACAGCGCTAGTGAAAAAAATTAAAAACCTGGTGGTTTACAAACAGTGCTAGTGAAAAAAAAAATTAAAACCCGGTGATTAAAGAATAAATCCAGTGATTTACAAACAGCGGTAGTGAAAAAAATAAAAAACCCAGTCATTTACAAA
>VKOC01026118.1:0-37315 GCA_009364415.1 Spea multiplicata
GGAGAGGGGAGATCCTGAGAAGGGGGGTTAGGGAGGGAGAGGGGAGAGCGTGAGAAAGGGATAGATGGGGTGGGGGGGCCCTTAACAGATTCTCGCACCGGGGCCCTGAAGTTTCTAGTTACGCCCCTGAGTTTAAGTTATGCTTAACTAATGTAAAGAAAGTGTAGGCACCATAAATAAAATGTAACATACACCCAAATATATATGCAAGAAGGCTATGGGAGGCTACACAAGGAGGCTATGGATAAATCACAGTACATCAGGGGTGATTTAACACTTTTCATGCCAAGTTAATTTAATAATGCACTAACTGTGACTACAGGTACTTTTGGTACTACTGCATTGTCTTGTATTTATAGAGATTCCTACATACTTAATGTTTGACAATATGAGGTTCAAGACAGTCTCTACTTACAGTGCCCTCTACTAATATTGGTACACTTGGCAAATATGAGCAAAGAAGGCTGTGAAAATGTGTCTTTATTGTTTAACATTTTCACCTTTTTTTAAAAAAAAAAAAATACTCTGCTATTGAAATTTTATATATAAAAAAGTTAAATATATGTGTGGCACAATTATTGGCACTCCTATGAATGCATATGAGAAGTATATTTCAAGTATATTCCCATTGATATTTTAAATATTTTGTAATAGTGACTAGCAACAGGAAATTGTTCAACCATGACTTCCTGTTTCACAGGAGTAGAAATATTAGGTAACACATAGGCCATAGAAAATAAGAATAAACCATAGCCTCCTTGCAAAAATAGTAACATTTCCACCATCTGGGCAATAATTAAGAAGTTCCAGTCAACTGGAAATGTTATGAATCGACATGGAAGAGGGCGTGTGTCTATATTGTCTTAACGCACTTTGAAGTGAATGGTTCGATCGGCCCAAAAATCTCCAAGGATCACAGGTGGAGAATTGCATAAGTTAGTTGCGTCTCTGGGGTCAGAAATTGTACAAAACTACAATCTGACGTGACATCACCGATGATCATTTTATTGATCATATCATCTAATTTCATAAAAAAATAAAATATCATGAAAATTTAAAAAAAAAGGACTTTTTCCTCACTCTTATTTGAAAATATTTTACTCATTTAAAAAGCTAATAAACCAAACTCCTAAAAAAATTCTATTTGTTTAGAAATAGCCAATGTTTTTGTGATTTGGTTTTTTTTTGCAAGTTAGAGGGCAATTAGTACAAGTAGCGTTTTGCTATTTCAAAACCATTTTTTTACAAATCTGGTCATTCTGTCCTCATGTGCTATTTGGGACACATTTGAAGCCGGCCAATGCAATTTACCCCATCAAACCATATGTTTTTGAAAACTAGACACCACAAGGTATTTCAAATACTGGTATTTTAACACATTCCATGCACTAATTCTACTACCACCCTTTGTCAAAGTTTGTGGTAGTAATTTATTTTGTGTTTTTTTATCACACAAAATGTACTTCAGGTATGAACAGCTCCTGGTATACATCACTGTCACACAATAACCCAATATATGTTCAGAACCATCTCCCGAGTACATTGGGGTTTGTTGGGTTGTTTGGGAGGTAAAACGCCACATTTGTGCACACAAGTGCACATTTTTCAATCTTTGATGCTGGCTAATGCAACTTACCCCATCAAACTAGGTATGTCTAAAAACTAGCCACCCCAGGGTCTTTCAAATGCTAGCACCCCCCCACACACATTTTAATTTACAGCTCCTGGTATGTATCACTGCCAAGACCCCAATATGTGCTCAGCAACATCTTCTGAATACAGTGATGCCAGACGTGCATGAGCTTCTCTGGTTGTTTGGGGGCTAAAAGGTCACATTTGGGAGGTAGACATTTTTTAAAATTGGAATTTTGACATGCGGCCTTCCTTCCCCCATGTGTTATTTGGGAAATCTTTGAAGCCGGTCAGTTCAATTTACCCCATCAAATCATTTTTGAAAGCTAGACACACAAAGGTATTTTAAATGCAAAGTTTGCTGTAGTGTTTTTTGTGTGTGTTCCCCTCCAACGCACATACATTGTACTTCAGGTATGAATTTATTGCTCCTAGTATGTATTTTGAAAAATCTTTTACTCACCTACAAACGCTAATGAAAAAACTATTAAACAGATTCCAATATTTGTCCTGAGTTTAGAAATACCCAATCTTTGTTTCTTTTACGTTATAGGGCAGTAAGCAGAAGCAGCAAACTGCTGTTGAAAACCTTTTTTTTTTCTAAATCTGATAATTTTGCCCAATGTCCTGTTTGGGACATCCCTGAAGCCGGTCAGTTAAATTTACCCCCTACAAACCATATATGTTTCAAAACTAGGCACACCAGGGTCTTCATTTCTGCCCCCCCAATTTACAGCTCCTGGTAGGTATCACTGCCAAGAACCCTAATATGTGTTCAGGGTACAATGATACCCCCATGCATGGGTTGTCAGGTTGTTTGGGAGGTAAAATGCCACATTTTAACTTGGAACTTTGACATCCGGTCCTTCTGCCACCATATCCTATTTAGGACAACTGGAAAGCTGGTCAGTTCAAGACCATTTAAGCAAAGAAAGCGATCATAGATCGTAGATCGCTTTCTAAGCTTGTTTAATGCCATGACATGCCAGGCGTTAAGTGAGTGTTTTTGCATGACACGTCTGGCACGTCATTGGTCATTAAGGGGTTAAACAAAGGTTAGACAAATTTTCATGGCCGTCTTTGCTCATATTTGCCAAGGGTCCGAATATTAGTGGAGGGCGCTGTATGTAGATACTTATGGATTAAGATATGGAATTGACATGACATTTTCTTTGATCTCAAGGAAGATTACTGAAGGAGCAGTGGTTTGCCATCATTAGATTACATAATGAGCACACTGGCTTAGAGGTGGAATCGGTGGACACTGTACTGTAGGATATGAATTTAAGGCGAATGTTAATAAAGCTCTACAGTCTGACCTACCAAACGTGTTATACGACCAGACTCAAATTATATAACGGGAAAAAAAAAAACGAAATTGCTAGTGATTCTATCAAATACTGTATGTAGTGAATATTGTCTGCTAAAGGTACCTAGGTAGATGAAAGAGCATGTACTATTTGGTATTTCACCCTTGTCAGTTGTTTTCTTGTTTAGACTTTGTGTTCCTAAATCAAAGTTTGAACATGTGACCCTAACAAACATCTCCATGTTGTTTTAAATGAACATGGATGGATATCAAGATTTTACTAAGCTGTATTTTTTATGTATAATATATACTATACTAGTATAATATAAACGTAGATAAAAATCTGGATGCACAAGTCATTATCAAATAAGGTAATTGGTTTTATAAATGTCAATCCCTACAATTCTGTATAGAAGTAATTGATTATTGCATACAGGTATGTTTGTCTCTTGTTCTGCTTCTAAACATATGAAAATAAAAGAACCAATGGGTTACCACTGATTTGAAGCAAAGATACACTAGACATTATATATCATGTTAAATGTGACTCTATGAGCAAAACAGTTTTATTGATTAAGAAAAGCTATACTTAATGGCCTAAAATATCTGATCACCAAATATGTCTATTAGATCCCATTCTGCCTCTTAGACCTCTAGAAATTATACATTTGTACATATTCTACAGCATACATAATGATATTTCTTAACAAGTAAAATGAAGATTAAGATAATACTACATAGCATTTGGGAAAACTAAGGATCATTCAGTTAATTAAAGCAGATATGAAAAACAAGGTATAATTTACAGGAAAAAAGAATAATATATTTAACATATGGGATAATGTCTATGTACTTACAGCTGAATCCCACTAAAAAATGATCCAAAAAGTCCAATCATCCCAAGTAACTCTATTCGGCTGAGATTTCTCACAATGTACTCCTGGCACACACTGGAAATACCATAAAGAGTGGCACCTCCAAGGACTAAGATGTCCCCAATCAGCTTACTGTCTCCTGGGTAGAAGCCTGGATAAAAAAACAAGACATAAGACAGTGTAACAAAATACAACTTGCTAGTACAAATGCTAGATTACTTCAACAACTCTGAAGAAGACTTACTTTCTTTTTGTTGTCTCCCCATAAGCACATCAGCCCCTGCCATGCAGCCAATGCCTAGGATACAGGCTACAGCTCCAATAAAGTGAAGTACTTTATATCGGACCAGCAAGAAAAACCAGGACAGTAATATGACCACAGGAAACACAAAGCAATTTAATAACTGTAATGATAAAAAGAAAAAAATATATTATTTATGGTTTAAATGCTTTTGATGATCACGTGAGAAATTTAGATTTTAAAAAAGAAAAGTTAAAAGCTGACATCATAATAAAAAGATCACTGTCACGTATGCTCAAATAGCTTAAAAGGGACATAGCTTTTAAATTTGGCACACAATCTTTCAGTATGCAAAACAGAAACTGCATGCAACTATGACAAATATATAAACTTCTAGTTGCCATAAACCACAACATAAAGTGTGAATTGCCCATGTACCAAATACTAAACTAAAATATAATTCCCGTCCGGGACTTAAATTAAAACATCGTTTGTTTTTCTTGTAACTTTATTTAACATCCTCTATGTTTAATAAATTGTTTTTTTTACTTATTTAACATGCGAGGTTATGGTTTAATAGATGGTTAAACAAAAAAAAACGGTGCACGGGCGTTACCGTAAGCGGTGCTCGTAAGTTTTCAGGCTCAATCCGACTCGGCCCCTCACTCTCCATACTCTCGTGAGGTGCCTCGGCGTTTCGTAGTGCTCGAACTGATTTTAATATTTATACTTTGTTTGATGCGCCAGGAATTTTTATACTGGGCGCTCTCAGTATAAGCGCGCACCACGGCAGAGCGGCGAAGACGTGATGCCTTCCCGCTCTCCACCCGAACGGCTCGCACAGGCAACAAGTAAGTAAGGATAGGGCCAGGGTAGATAGTGCGGAAGCGGGTGCGGGAGGTAGAAGTTGAGAAAGGGGCGGGAGAGGAAGGCAGTAGAAGGGCGGCTAGGGGAGGAGGCAGTTGAGACAGTGCGTGTGGGCGGGAAGGGCTAGTGAGAAGGCGGCATGGGGGAAAGGTTGAGGGGCAGGGGTGAAGGCAGTGAGAAGGGGCAGAGGTGGTAGATAGAAGGGGCAGAGGGGGGAGATTTTTTCCTTTTTTTAGGGGGGCGCCAGAGGAGTAATTCGCACAGGGTGCCAGAACACTTAAGGCCGGCTCTGGTTTTGCATCAGGGGGATTGCAGCCCCCCTGGACGTACCGCCTAAGGCCAAGTCGGCCTAGGCCAGAATACATTGCTCATCTCTCTGTTTACAGTAGGACTAAAGCTTCTTCAGTTCTGTCTTAACTCTATAAACCCTTGTTTTTAAGAATATGTGCCTATGTCCAGCAAAAATTATAATAAGGAGTCTCCTAATATCTGTATGGATAACATTGGCAAAGAGTTGGTAACAAGAGCAGCACAGGAGTGGCAGATTGCCCAAGAGGGCAAATTGTGGCAGGGGTTCTGTTTCCTTAGGCCAAGTCGGCCTAGGCCAGAATACGTCGATGCTCATGTCTCTTTTTCTGAAGTGTTTTTTCACCCCAAACTGTAGTTTCTTTTGTTAGTAGAGTTGTGTGAAGATAGGGAAAGGGCTGCCAGAACTTACAGTGATCTGTGGAGGTCAAGATGCTGTAGGCAGAAGGACAGAGCTTTGGCATAATGTTGGGGACAGCCATACAGGGGATGTTGGTTAATGTGTGTTGTGGGGTGAGGGGCTGCTAAATTGTTTTCTGGAGTGTTTTGTATGGGAGTAAAAGGACTCCTGGAAACTTACTTGTGTTGTGGAAGGCAGAAAAAAGAAGAGGGAAGAAAGAAAGAGAGATGAAAGAAAAGGAGGGAGAGAGAGAAGAAAGGAAGAGGAAGAGAGAACAGGAAGATGGGAGAGTAGAAATAGAGGGCAGAAGGGAGAGAAATAAAGGAGGGGAGAAGAGCAAGGGAGTTAGAGGAGTCAGAGACAAAGAAGAAAGAGAGGGGACAATAGAAAAAACAGATAAGAAGAGATGCAAGGGAGACATTGAAAAATGTTCAATGGTAGCACTCTTACCGTTAACTCTTACCATGAAATAATATTAAAATTATTATAATAACTTACCCCTGCAGGTGAATTAAGAGGTTATTGGACTGACCAGATTCAAGTGAGACTCTCATGCTAACACTTGCAAAACAAGTTGCATAGTGACTGATATGTGAGTTGTTTGCATGGCACATGAGGGTGGGTGTTAGCATGAATGTGTGTATGATGTTAGTGAGATTGTGTGTCAGCATATGATGTCAGGGGTAAGCCTATCATTAGTGTAGTGAGAGAGAAGAGGGAGATACATGTGTGTATAATATTAAATGTGCATGTCAATATGTGGATGTGTTTAGTTATGGGGTGGGTGCCAATGAAATACTGCAACCAGGAACCCCTAGGTTCATACCTGCATGAACATATGCAACTTTAAATATTATTAGTTGCTGGTGAGGGCATAAGAGTTCAATGAAATCATGCATAGCCTCCCTTGAAATTCATGAAAATGTTCTTCACCACATAGCTTAATGAAATCCTATTTACCAAAGGGGGCTGATGATCACTCCCCACTTAAACCTTTGTGTCATCTGCAGCCCCATTACCACTAAGTCATACATTACATTTTGCATGAAATTGAATGGGCCTTATAGTTAGTGAACCCCACATGTGTAGATAACAATATATCGGGAATATCCAGGCACTTGAAGGCGTGCGTACAGCTACCCACTAGATACATGCACCCACACTCATAGTGTTAGAGGGATGTAGCTAGACTATTGCAGTGTGCATAGTGTTAATGGCCCATTTAAACTAACTTTTCGAGAAACAGCGATGCACCTGCTGCCCTAAGCCTAGGCCGACTAGAATAGACGCTATATATATATATATATATAAGTACTCACGCTGCTGGTGTGACCACTTTGGCTGGAATGAGCTTCTGCTCCTCTAACATCAATTAGATTAGGTTTGCTCTATTAGATATGCAGTGGTTTAGATGTGGGAACGGTGCATGATGGACTGTGATTATGAGAAATGCTTGATAAATATGTATGTGTAATTGAGCAACTGGCAATTTTTTTTTCCGCTCAGCAGTTGAATTTTTTACTGCAAGTCTATTTTTTCCACACATTCTTTTTTAGCAAACACAGGCTATTGAAACAAGACCTTGGAGTCTAGACATTGAGAATATTTTGCAGTGGTTACCATAGAAGAGTGGAATATTTTTTCAAGGGCAGCAGCAGGCTAGCAGCAAATGTTTGTGTTCTGACAATGGGTGACAAAGTAACAAAGTGGAAAGCTAATAAAACAAGAATATACAAAAATCAAAAGTTCAGAACAGGTAGCAGGCAGATGGACACCAGCAAAGTAAGGGCAGGTGGTGGGTGATATACAGGATTGTAGTAAAGACTCCTAGTATTACAGATGAAACAGGGCTGACATAAAAAATATATCAGAATCCCAGACTATTTATAAGCAAAGGGTTAGGACTGACAGAATCAGCACAGATAGGAGAGCAAACACAAATGCAAAGGAAAGCACAGCCTGCAGAGCAAAGTATGAAAATCCAAAAGAAAGAATAAAGTAAAGCACAACATGCGTGCTACCACAAGTGACCTGGGAAAAGAGAACATAACGTGACTGGATCAATATAGGCAGCCAGTATGGCAGTTCGGCTGCAGGTGAGCTGCTAATTGACTAGTAAATCAGAAGCCTAAGGATATTCTTTTATTAGCTTCCGAGCCAGATGCTTCCTGCTGTGCCTCTGAAGCACACAAAAGAGCTGGCAACATCAATACCCAGGTACAACTTTCAGCAGATTTGGACACACCTGCTAGGATAATTTCCTAAAAGGAAGTACACACATGAAAATCAATCACTGACAGACTGAAAGCTTACATTTAGGAATCACAACCTTTCACTTAGGTATCTTTAATACTGTTCTAACCAGAACTTGGCTTACGTTCCATTACACACCTTCTGAGTGCCATTTTTCAAGTCACTATTGATGTAGCCAAGCAGCTCAGCAGCATGTGTCACACAGATACACTCTGCTGAGTATGGAGAGACTGGGGGTATGATATAATACTGTATAACATGATACAATACCATTATATCAATGAAAATGCTGGTCCAAAATTAGGATTATTTCTTAAAAAGTCCTCTTGCTAATTAAGCATGCATCATGTAGCGCCAACTCAGCCCTTCTTGCAGGACACGCTCACCTTTATAATGCATATTTAAGGTGGTACATTGAAATGTTTAACTGTCCTGCAATCTCAGTTTAGTAAATACACATGTAACAGTGAAAATTGATATGGGTGTCTCAAAATACTAGAATAGAAATGTAGTGGGAATTAAAATCTGCCCTGACCGGCAGTGAATAAACATTAAGCGTATGGTTGTGTGTATCTAGCAGGTTATGTACGGTAAAGGACTGGATCCACTCTACAGAAGCAATAAGGGTAGGCTGGCATTAGCCCAAACAGCATTTGGTGTATTCAATTACCAATCTGGGCCTGTAAGGAGAGGAATAGTCCCCAACTAATGAAGTTAGTGTTCCTAATGTTACTGCTGCTGTTACATAATGGAACTGCATCTAATGCAAGCGTCAGTCAAACCCCAAAAATATACCAATATCAAGACAATATAACTAATTGATTGATATCACCCTATAAAATGTTAACTCTTCTCATTTGCTTTATGCAGTGGAAAAAGTAATTTCAAATGTGAAAATGCAGCCATGTTTCATCTGTAATGATAATGTGATAATGCACAATTATGAAGAACCACGAGCCCGAAGAAGTATCTATAGTCTTTTTTTTTAAGTGTAGCATTGCATTGATGATGATATGATCAAATGCATTGTCTTGTATTATATCCACTTAAAAATTGGGATGGTTTAAAGTGATAGTCATGGACATTTATTTTATCGCTGTCCCTGGCGTACTGCAAACTAGGCATTGAATGAGAAATGCTGCTTAGACAAAACATTATCAATAAATGGTATCATTTTAACTATACTTTTCTCTAGACAAAACATTAAATGCACAAGGTTTACACAAGTAAACCTTAGCTAGTATGTTATTTTAACCTTCCACGGAGCTTTTATTTTTTAGTTTAAAAAAGCGGCTGTTATTGCGTCACATGACAATAACATTTTCCCAACAATAATATGCATGGGGGAAGCTTCATTACGGAATTGTTTCTGGGAATACTATAAATTATATTTCTAATGCTGCATTTAGTTGCAAAAGTGTTAATTGAGCATCTTGAAACTGCTGTGGCTGCTGACAAGCGCTAATACACAGAGCCGTCCTTAAGTGTTCTGGCGCCCTGTGCGGACTACTCCTCTTCACCCCCCCATCCCCCCGAAAAAGAAAGTGCAAACAAGTGCAGTAATATATAACAGGAAATAATGGAAACAATAATATACATTAAATACAAAGAAAACCTGCTGTAACAAAAACATTTTTTTAAATATTGAAAAAATTGGACCCCAGAAAGCATTTCCTTGGGCCCCGCTCCATGCTTCCTAGCATGCAATCAATCCCTCCACTACCGCACCAAAAAAAATTGCCACACTGACTGCAGATTAGGAGAAGACTGGCAGAGTCAGTGCAGTCTTCTCCCCCTTCTCACCCTGACCATGAGAGGTCCTCTCCCCTGAAATAATTCCCAGTCCCTTTGTCCCTCATTCACTAAGCATACCTCTCCTTTCCTTCCTCCCTGTGAACTATAGATCAAACACATATAAACAGCACTTGCATGTATAGATCACATACAACCCTATATTTGTAGGTATACAATAATAATGTATGGAAACAGAGAGTACCAGATACAGATCCACAGAATAACACACACTCAGCTTTACAGCTATAAATCAATTGGAATTCACATATAAACTCAGCATTAAAGGTATAGATAACCCCCTAAATTACAGGCATAGATCACAGGCTGCACACCCCAAAGCCAGCCCTGGTGTCCACATTGCCCACATAGAACCTGATCAGCACCGAAATCACACACATATTACAGCTCAGCTTGAGCCAACTTTGTCCCCTAACAGCCCAGTGTAAGACATCTTTGTCGGCAAACCGCCCACCCTTCATGTGCCATCTTTGCATTTCCCCAAATCACTTAAACATCCATGATAGACACAAACACTTACACAGTTACTCACTCATTCACACAAATCATTTACACATATTCATTAATGCAGTCTCACAAATCATTCAAGCAATTTATCCACACATTAGTTCATTATTCATTAATTCACTATGTACCCCCTCTCCCCCTTTCTCACTATCTATCCCCTCTGCCCCTTCTCACTGCCTTCCCCCCTCTGCCCCTTCTCACTATCTAGCACCTCTGCCCCTCATACCGTAATGTTAAATTAAAACATGTTTTTTTTTGTTTTAACTTTATTTAACATCCTCCATGTGGCCGCACAGGTCGCACACCCCTAAGGCCGGCCCTGCTAATACACACTCCCTGTGTAGATTATCCTACAGTTGGACCCTGTATGTCTGCTAAGCACCTTTGGCAGCAACGTATACTGGCCTAGACTGACTAGCTTTAAGCCTAAGGAGCCAGGAGTCTTTTGATACTATTATTTTGATGATATCATCTCATTTACTATAAAAAAAAATGATAAAATGATGAAAAATTGGAAAAAGCAATATTTCTTACTTTTATTTGAAAAATATTTTACTCATCTGCAAAAGCCTAACAAAACCTGCTAAATAGATTCTAATATTTGCCCCGAATTTAAAAATACATGCCGATCATGGTAAAAATGGCGCCATTGTGGCGATTGCAGCAATTTTAAAGCATCCCTTACGTATATGGACACTGTCACAAACACATTGTATTGTGAACCCGTACATGTACGAGCTTTGTCATGAAGGGGTTTAATCAAGGAGGACTGGCACACAATATCATATCCTGAAACTGTGCAGTGAGGATGGCAGCCATGGAAGGGCGGCTGGAGTTTATGCCCTGGGTCAGGCCTAGGACAGTGCCCAAGGTAAATATGGCTCTGACCATTGGCACAGAAGTCTGTTGGACTTGTTGTGGTAACAGCACCAGCAAACGCTAAGGAGACTGAAGCAGAAGGATTCTCATAGGAACAATATTCAATATTTAAATAGATAAAAAGTATATTAACAACAATTACACATGGCTGTTCGTTTAATTCCTGGAGGGCATAAAATCTCTAAGTATTCAGTTGCATACCTAAAAGAAGATTATATCGTCAACAAAGCAAATATTTAATATCTTTTATGGAACTTTTCTGCTATCACAAGACCAATTGCAACAGTATTTTTTGTGATTAATTATTTGGTGGAAAGTTACACCATACAGAGTCTAAGTGGGTCAGGTTTTTTACTTGTTAACTTAGCAGTATAATTAATTCATATGACAATGTCTCCGTGGTTTTAAACACAATGAATAACAAATACCTTTTTTCATCAACCTTTTACCTTTGAATTTATGAATTCAGTTAAAACCGAACAAAATCTTTGTTGTCCAGCATGAAACAAATGTTCCCAGTCAACATCAGAAGCTTCATAATAACTGCAGCACCAGCTTTCCCAAGTGATGGGTGATAAAAGTGGATGGAATGCCACAGATGATAATTGGCCATTATGATATATTTTGTGACCAGAGTCCATGCTAACCCAGGAAAGATCTCATAGCACCAGCTTTATTAGCCTGTCTGCTGCTATCTATAAATACATTTTATTTTATATCTGGTGGTCAAATACATGGGCACACAGAGGATTACTTGTCCAGCATTTGCAAGTTTCATTATCCTGAAACAGGGATATAAAGATCCATCTACTAGGCTTCTTTTAATTTTAACCATTTTAAGGACATTTAAATCGATAAAGTGTATTAGGTTTGAAGCATTTATCTTCGTCACTGCCCTTGATCTGACCCAAGGCAGCCCCTTCAGCTGCTCACCACAGCCCCCATCCTTACGGCTATCTAGAGCCCCCTCTTCGAGTAAACTGATTATGTCAGTGGCTGGGGCCAATTGTGCAATGCCCTAGGTGCTTTGTATGCGCATGGGGTGGAAAGGGCAAATGGCCATGGGGAGGAAAGGACATGTCTAAACACAGCTTCTGCAGATTTCAGACCCCGAGTTTTCAGACCCAGAAATGACCCTTTGCCCTAAGTTTCTGGGCAAAAAGCCCAGATATTTCCCAGCTATGCTAAACCAATAAGGCAATCTGCCCCAGGTTTGTTGACACAAGGACTGCCATCCTCCTGACTACCCTAGGTAAGTATACACTACTACATATTTTATGTTGGTAAACAAGCCTATAAATCAGTTAATCAAATTAAGACAGCTTAGCTCCAAGAATAATAATAATTAATTCTTTTTTGATATAATATCAGCAAGAATTTCAGAATTAAATGGACTCTTTTTTTGCAGGGGGTCAGGGAAGCTACCCTTTTGCTGTCTTAATGTAATTTAAGCTTCTGTGCTGTTTAAAACATAAGAGGTTGGACCACATTATGCATGAGTATCGATCACCCCCAAGCTTTCAAATGTGGCTGGATTCAGCGGAACCAGTGGTACTTTGTCAATACCAGAGGCAGAAGCTCTGTTGACAAAGGTAGTAATTTTTTCTATTCAACTAAAGCACACTCTCTCCATATACTACCCTCAGTTGTCTGCATAAAGTACATTCATCAGGTACTGAGATGAAAGCAAAGTTCCAAAGAATGTGAAGATCGGGTAGTTCCCTAAAAGTTTCATAACTAGTTAAAATGTTATAAAAAGAACATGTCTCACTATTTAGTGAAAAAATGTACTTTGTTACATAATTAACTCGTATGGACCTCTGTTGTATAGCAGCATCTGGCTCAGCTCATCCACACATCAGTATACATTACTGTTTTTTCATGGAAAGCAATCTACTATATTTTCCATATTTTATACTACAACTACATGAAACAAGCATTTTTTACCATTTTGTTTTTTGTTGTTATATGATATATATGATTATTTGGTAACCATGTATCTACAGTGCCATCCACAGATTGGTAAATATGAGCAAAGACGTATGAATCAATATATGTGTTTATATTGCCTCAACACACTGTAAAGGGGAGTTGTTCGAGTGGCCAAGAATTCTTCAAGGATCACAGCTGGAGAATTGCCATCACCGCAAGTTGTTTGGAAGGGTTTCAAGAAAAAAACAAACTCAACCATGTTCAGTTTGCCAGACACTATTGGAACTACTGGAATGGGATAGGGTTCTATGGTCAGATGAAACCAAAGGAGAGCTTTTGGCAATAAACACAAGAGGCAGGTTTGGCACACACGGAAAGGTAGCCACATGGAAAAATACCTCATGCCCATGGTTAACTGTGGTGGTGGTTTGGGGCTGTTTTTCTGCCAGAGGACCTGAACACTTTGTTAGGATACATAGCATCATGGACTCTATGAAATAACAGATATTAAATTAACACCTGACTATCTCTGCAGAATGCTTAAAATGGGCCGTGGTTGGCTCTTCCAGCAGGAAAATGATCCAATGATCCAAAACATACATTAAAATCAACACAAATGGTTTACTGACCAAGAAATCAATGTCCTACCAGGGCCATCATTGTCACCTGACTTGAACCCCATAGAAAACCTGTGGAGGGAAATGAAGAGGACACTCCACCAGCGACAACCTTGAAATTTGAAGGATCTGGAGGGATTCTGTATGAAGGAATGGTCTTAGATTCCATGACATGTATTCCTCAGCCTCACCAGGCATGATATGAAACCCAGAGCTGTTATCTTGGAAGCATTAAATAGGCAGGTTGTGGGAGGGGAAGTAGGTTTGCAGGGTATGGGCATGACTAACACCACATTCCTGCTTGGGGAAAGAAGAAACTGACATGGACACCATGGGTAGCAAAGCTTCACCTGGAGACTTCAGGTTAACTGTGTGATGGTGTAAAAGTTATCACCACTATAACATTTGCACATGCAGCCATGTTCAAGTTGTGAACCAACACCAGCAATATACACTTGGTTTATTCCAGGAATCTCCATTGTCCTGGAATGAGGCATACATGTCTAGGAAACTAAAAATCACATCTGGGACATGGAATTACACTTGGATAATGCTGTGGTAGAAACATTAATTCAAAATATATTTGTTTAATTTTTGCTTTGCTCAGATATTTGACTCCTCTGACCTGCCAAATAGTTATCTATTACTCCTCTAATTATTATTATTTGTATTGAGCTATTTGATGCCAACACATTCTACCAAGTCATACAGAGAATTACAAATGTAAACACATACAGGAGGTGTGGAGGGCCCTGGTCGTTAGACCTTACAACCTAATGAAATCTCCCAATCTTCATAAAAGTCTTGCTTTCAGTGGAAAATAACTGGCTTTACATAAGAAGCATTGCCCTCTGCTTTATCTTGCATTTTTTTTACTGAAATTGGCATTGTGTCCCTGAGGTTGTTCCCATTGCTTTTACTTTAATGGTTCCTTTTTTCCTTAAGGTACCATAGATCAGACAGGCCAAATGTTAACTTTGTATTTTTAATCTCACAGAGAGTGTAATCTCGGTCTCTAAACCAATGAAAAAAAGCAGAACACTTACCTGTATGCTAATAAAGGTGGTATACTGATGTGATTTGACCACTAAGTATGCTGCTTCTATGTCTATGATCCCTAGGAACATGTACTTCCACCATCTCCTTTTCAAAATCGCCAACAAATTTTCCTCCCCTGAAAAAAAAAATAGAAATTAAATATGTAAAGTCTGCCTTGATGTAAGTCCGCATCTAGAATATGCAGTGCAGTTTTGGGCAAAAAAAAAAAATAATGGAAATACCTACAGTGAAGGAAAAAATTATTTGATCAACTGCTGATTTTGTATGTTTGGCCACTGACAAAAATCCAGAATAATGCATTTTAAAAAAGTTTTATAAATGGATTTGCATTTTACGCAGTGAAATAAGTATTTGACCCCTTTGCAAAACATGACTTAATACTTGGTGGCGAAACCCTTGTTGGAAATCACAGAGGTCAGACGTTTCTTGTAGTTGGCCACCAGCTTTGCACACATCTCAGGAGGAATTTTGTCCCACTCCTCTTTGCAGATCCTCTCCAAGTCATTGATGTTTCAAGGCTGATGTTTGGCAACTCATACCTTCAGCTGAGTCTTCAGTGAAGGTTGATCCCTTTTATGGGGCAACAACCATTTAGCGTTATGCAAACTTTTAGGGAGTCTATTCTTCAGATGACTAAGACATTTCGGAGATGAATATATTTCTTTCCTTTAATAATATGCAAAACCTTTTTCATTTGGCATGTGCCACTCCATTTTCACAGTTCATGCAAACTGTCAACAAGACTGTCTCAAAATATAACATGTTTGAATGCATACGGGAAAAAATTAAAAAGTGCAAAAAAGATGACAGCAAAGTGATGTGTTTCCATTTGACAGGAGCAATCTAATTTCTTTATGCATACATTACATGCTACGGCATGTGGGCCTCTTGGCAACTTCTAGCTGATTTACAAAGAGAGGCAAAAACAGAAGATGGAAAAAATCTAAAACTGTTAGCTTAGTACTTAATGTTATCTACACATTACATCAAGGTTGTTTTGCTTAATCTCAAAGATAAGTATAAAATGTAAAACATGTATAATAAAATATATTATGGTTTTTAATTTTTTTTTTCAATACTGCAGAGCTCTTCAGCGCCACATAATGTGGAACATCGGGCTATGAGATCATATATCAGCCCTTTAACAAATGGAGATAACAGGAAAATGACAGATCTGGGGCAGGGTGTCCTACCCTGGGTCAGGCCTCTGTATATAGCCCATACTGGCTAAAATTACTGAAAGTGCAAAAATATGGGAAAAGTACAGTAAAAAATGATAAATGTTAATTGTCTACCCAGAGAAAAGAGGACAATTCCCAAAATATGATCACTTCTGAAAACTTTCTCAAACCATGGGTAGAATAGAAACACGTGTTTCAACAACATGTTGAAATGCTTTCACTTCAGTGAGGATTTAGATTAGCAAAATACATTTATTGGAAATCAAACTTATATTTAATACAATTAGCTATTTTACGGTAATGTTTTACAAAAATTTTTTATGTGACTGGTGTGCCAAAGAAATACTGCACATCCTAAAGAGGGCCATTTGGGAGATACACTACTGTTAGGTTGGTGATTGTTGCCTCTTTACGGGGAAGAAGTGGGATAACCTTAGGACAGGAAATTTAGCAGACATGCTAGTGTTTTTACCTTTTATACTAATCTTAGCTTCTTTGAGGTGGTATACGTTTACATTAACCTCTCAAGTACCAGACCCGGCTATCCTGATTACGTTAACCTCTCGTGTACCAGATCCGGTTGTCCCGTTTCAAGGCGCTGACTCTCACCCCCATACCGGACTATACCACTTTCATTGAGCGCTGTTGTACTTGTATGACAGTCGCTGACAAAGCTATAGGTAATTTTAATAAATTAAGTTGCTGCCTATATGTGTCTTTGGGCTAACATCATATTATGTATAAAATTTATTATTGTAACTCTGGCTGGTCTCCCTTATACCCTTCTCACTTCTCTACAATCCACCATGAATGATGCAAACTTACACCTGCCTTGCGTATTCCTGTAGCTCACCTTTCTTAGTCCCGTTCATGCATTAAAGAGGCAGTATGTGTGAATGTACATTTGTATGTATTTTAGAATGAGAATGTATGTATAAGTGGGTTTTAACATGAATGTGTATGTGCAAGCATTTGTGTGTCTGAGCACAAACTTATTTATAAGCATGAACATATGTTTGTGTGTGTGTAAGCATAAACGTGTAAGGTTTTGTGTGTTTGCATGGAGGTTTACGTGTAACTGTTGGTGTGTGTGAGCATGAATGTGTATGTGTATTTGTGTGTTAACACGGATGTATATATGTGATTGTGTATTAGCATGGACGTGTATGTATAAGTGTTTGTTAGCATATATGTGTAAGTGTGTGAGTGTGAATGTAAGTGGTGTGAGAGGGAGTTATGAGTGTGTTAGCAAGTATGAGTAAATGTATGTGTAAGCATGTGTTAGTGTGAGTGTCTAAGTTTGTGTAAATGTATGTGCATATGTGTGTCACGTTGTATGTTGGGGGCCAAGGGCCACTTGGCTTTATGTGCCCCCCGGCCAGAAAGCGCCAGCCCTCCCCTGCCTAATAACCAATAAACTACAAATTATATTGGGATAGTTTTCAAAATGTGTTTAAGACTTTTAATAGTAATTCAATATTATGATTTGTATCCAAGGAACTATTGTACATTCCTATATATGGTTGACTTGTAGAAAAAGAAACACTAAAATAAAAAAGTAGCATCTTCAGAGTTTTTGCCTAAACAAAGGAGCAAAAGGTGAGGTTCTGCTGGAATCGGAAATAAGCCTTGTTATCAAAATGATAGGGATAAAGCTGTTCTGAACCTAAGACAAGAGCAAGGACTGATTAACCTCTGAGTCTCTACAACAGGAAAAATGAGCATTCTAGATGTACTGAATAGTTCTTATTGGCAGCCAAATTCTATGTTTCTATGCTATATATTTAAGTATGTTACATGATTTTAGGAAATAATGTTTTTTGCTGGTGTGAAGTAACCAAGAAGGTAATAAGCTAATCATAATTACATCATCGGCTTCCTAAAGTACTCTTTATAACTTTACATAAGAAAACACAGAACATAAAGCAGTGCTTTGCCCGTTCATCTTTTTTCACAAAGGGAAATTTATTGTAACTGTTGGTGCCTACAAAGCTTGCAGCATTTCATTTACTGGGTTACTGGGCAGTTTAGTGGGACTTTCTTGTCTGGTCATTCTGCTTGGTTTTTACACAGTAAAGTCCATCCATTCTTGTGAATTTGCAGTCAGCCTTAAGCTACTGAAGCTGACACCTTCTGTTGTGCTTTAATGCCACAACGGTATACAAGTGCCGCAAGTCCTCAAGCATACCCCGCCACACACTGTACTTTCTTCCATGTCATCTGCTGCAGTTACACCACATGGCAAAGTAAACGATTCTTCATGCAAACATTTAGCTTTCATTCTTACTATGTAACTTTGAGATAAAATACACACACTCTGAATATTGTTGTCCCAAACCATTAACATTTTTTTAAGATTAAGATTTTCCCAGGTGTACGCTTGCAAGTGGGAAAAAAGCTGATGTTTCTCACTCCCCCCTCAGACTAAGTGTACGTTTGAGACACGGACGAACAAAGTCATCCCTAGACCAAACTGTCACAAGTACACCAGTACATTTTTAGTTATTTTTTTTAAATGCCAAAGTAGGTATAGATAACTTGTTCCTGTCCCCATGTGGGGTGGAGGCTTCTATTAAGCTATGGAGGCCAAGTTCAGGCACCCCAGACAACTGCCTGAATCGCCTGGCACTAAGACCAACCCTGGGGACATATAGGAAGAGATATAATTATTTTACTTCTTAAAGGGAAGGTCCCATTACATTTTTATTTGTATTTTTGGTAACACCTATATAATAAAAATATAATCACACCTTCTAAGTGTCCTTTTTTAAGAGGTACAGCCCCAAATCCATATGGCTCTCCTACCTTCCCTGATGCCTTTTTTTCTATGAGACTAGAATGTTTATTGGTGATAAGTGTATTACAGTGTTCTAGTTTTGAGGTATGTTAAAGCCTTCTAACAATATTACGCTGTTCCACTTACAAAGGTATTGAGGGCTCAATCCAATGAATGTTCTAAACCTTAAATAGTCTTAGCTGTGAAAAAACACGAAAAAGCTACACTGTAATCAAAAGAAAACAATGTCTAACAAGCAATACAATGGTGTACACATGCTATTATGGCAATTGAAATGAATACATTTTACACGTACATTTGAGACCATATAAAACCTTGTCTAGAATCCAAGACATGTCAAATTAAATGTAAAGCACCAAAGATGGGTAACACATACACCCTTCTATGTTTGCCTTATAAGCCATTGTCCCCAGGAGGCATCTAATTTTTATATTTTGCCGACCACCATCTTTAGTGCTACTCTGACTCTGCAGTGATCAGTACCTATGATGTCACATGAGCCTCCCAACTCTAAACCCTTCCATCCTCCCATAAAAAGCTGGGGAATTTTAAGAAACTTGTTTTTTCTATTCAGTCTGGCATATATATAAGGATAGAATGGGGAACACATTATGTTAATTTCTACCATCATATGTGTGATGTGAAAGGTTTGACTTAAATGAATTTTGAATATGGTGGGTTGTCCTGGTAAAAATACATTGTTTTTTTTCCTATTTAAAAAGTAAGCTGTTTCTGAGGCTGTCAACCAAATCTAACGTAAACTGTAAAAATGATCTTGGTTTCCCACTGAGAAAAATATGTCCTGATCGTAAGTAGTCAAGGGGTTAATGTAGCAGTAAGAAGCAAATCACATATTTCGTTGGAGCTATGCTACGCCTCTGCACGTTACACACCATTTAATGCTTGCATTGAAAATATTCAACATTGGAGTTTTTAGTCCTGTTAACTGACACCTACACGGCACACCACATCATTATTTTAGTACCCATAGTTTATTCTTTTATTTTAAAATATATCCAAACTTACCTACAGATCAGGGGATGACTGGCAAAGGGGCAGAGTTACTGCCCCCTAGGTCTCTCTAATTTCTTTTATTTTTGTTTTGTTTGTTTTTAATTATTTCCACATATAGCCACCAGGGGATCTAGAGTAACAAGCACTTTAGGGAAATTTTAAACAGGGTTGGACAGAGTACATTTATGTTGTCCAAATGTGTTATGTTTGTTTTTCTTACTAACACACTTATGTTAAAAATGAGTTTCCTCCGCCTTTTAAATGTCCCTTTGTAGTAACATGTCGCAGTCAGTGGAAACTGCATGGCTCTCTGCCAGGGCCGGCTCAAGACATTGTGCTGCCTGGTTCCAAATATGAAATGCGGCCCCCTGCCAAAACCACACCCACATCTATTATGTCATTATTGACAAATTCACACAAGTGCTTTCACACTCACACGCTCTCTCAATGTCTTCTTACATTCTCCACTGACCCCTTTCATGTGCCTCTCTCCACTTCTTCTCTTGCTTCTTACTATCTTACTTCTATACTTACTACAAACACACTCACTCTCACGCGCACTTACACATACGTGCTTACACACCAACACATTCATGGTCACACACACTTACTCATACACAGCCATGCTCACACACACATTTATGCACACAGTTACACATTCATGCTCACATACACTTACACATTCCTTCTCACACGCACATACACATTCCGCGTACCTGCTCACACACACTTACACGTACCTGCTCTCAGACATACACACTCATTCGCACTCATGCTAACAATTACACATCCATTTTCACATGCAAACACACATCCATGCTCACACACACTTACACATATTTACTCATACACATCAATGCTCACACACATACATATCCATGCTCACATGCAATTACACATACACATTAATACTCAGCTGCACTTACACATACACACTCATGCTCACACCAACACTTACACATCCATGCTCACACACACACGCATCTACACAAACATACACAGCCATGCTCTCACACAAGCAGACATGCATGCTCACATGGAAATACTTACACATCCATGCTCACCACAAACACACACCAACATTTACATATACATGCTGTGACACAGTTAGACATTCTTGGTCACACACACACAGCCATACATGCATATTCCCAGTGTCTCCCTTACCCTCTCCTTCCTTCCCTCACTCACTTGTAACTATTGAAGCTGGCACCTTCCTCATTGGAGGAACGGGGGAGAGACTGCCCCCCATGGCTCCGCCTTTTAGCAGAAGTGCACAAGAGGTTCAGATTCATGGAGAAGGAGACACACAGAAACCCTTCTTCCTCATGCATCTATCGGGGAAGTCTTGGGGAGGTCAATTTGCTGCCACTGGGCCGGCCCTGCTCTCTGCTTGTAAGGAAAAGGCAAGGCTTAGAGTTACTGTGTCAGGGTTCCTACATTCACAGCTTGCAGTCACTCTGTACAGGTAGGAGCATGGATACATTTGTATGGGGAAAAAAATGTGTATTTATGTGGGTAGCATGCCTGGGAACTTTATAAATGAGCTGACCCCGAGATGCATAAATTATTAACCTTTTAATAGTCCTTCTTTAATATTCTATGTAGCCACCCACATTCATACAGCAATATCAACCTTAACATACTGGTAGCAAAAGCACTCACTGGAAGTCTTATAACAATAGTGTAGAATAGGAAGGAGTCTGTTTCAGGCTGTGTAACCCTGAAAGTCATTCACCCTGAGATTAGAACAAAAACAGGGTCAAACCCTGAGAGTTCTTAGGTATGGTGGGAATGTCTCTGTATAAATACAAGTGGCTACATATCTTTGTATGTGTGAGTATGCATGTTCATGTATTATGCCTTTATGTGTCTATGCATATCAGTTTAACAGTCATGGAATAGGTAGGGCCCCAGGGCAATACTCTTTCGAGTAGCCCACTGCTATATAATTACATATATATATACTGTAATGTGACCCAGCAGTACCAGTGTGGCAGCCCTAACATGAGAGTTAAGGAGGTTTATTTCACGTGCGCAATGACTGCACTCCGCATACTTTTAGCAGCTATGCAGTCATTTCTCTAGAACACAGCGTAACTCGACTACTGTAAACTTAATTACAAATATAAACATCAGTATTGCTTCCCCCTTACAGTACCAATGAAACCCACTTTATTATATTATCGTTGGGTAGTAATTAAATTAGAAAAAACACACACACAGCAAGACAAGTGCTGCCGGTCTTCCAAGAGGTCAATTCTTGCCATGTGGAGCCATTTTTACAGTAAATTTGTCGTCAAACTCTACCGTTGATATGTATGGGAATAGCTTTCTGAGAAGTAACTGGAATGATTTGAGCCATCACGCAGTAAATGTACGATGCTTGGATATACAACAGAAATTGTGTTTGCGTGCAGAAACCTTAACATAAGTAAAGTAAATAAACATGTATAAGTACGTTTACAAACATTTTACCAAGTACCCAATATTTTACCCTGCCACAGATCCAACGTAAGTCAACCCAAACAAAATAGCCAAGATGTATGCAAATAAAGTGTCAGACTGCATGTTGTTACTCTGGCAGAAATGAGAGCTGTTTGGCCTAGTGGTGTAGACTTACATCTAATGAGACTCTGTTGTAAATATAACAAGCACCTGCTCTAGGTCTGACAATACGGATGCTTTACAAGTCAGTGTTTATGGCACATTTTCACAAAAGCAAAGTGTTCATTCCACTCTCAGGGTAATGCTGCTACCATTCTCTATCACCCAGGAGCCACATGTTTAAATGCGTCCACTAATTGCAATATTAAAATAGTCTAGTCTGAACTATACATGGTATTGAGGATACAATATGTTAACGGAAGTCACTTGGGAGAAAATCCTGGGTCCAGTCCTCCAATTATGGTGAATTATGCCCAGCAGTTCGTGGCTTGCATGCGAGACCTGTTTTTATCTTTTTCAGTGGTTCACTGCCAATCTACTCTGATTTTTCAATAAGCCAGTTTATGCTTTTAGAGAGATTTTTCTGTTGACCCTGTTAGTAGGACTGTAAGAGCTGGAGGCAAAGCCCTGGGCTTCCTTTGCCTAATGAACGGCACAGAGCCAGACACCCTCTAGCTCAGCCACTAACACGTATGAACTGACTGGAGCACTTACTGTCACGTCAAACTGCATTGTAAGTACATTTAAATGCCTTTTTTCAGAATTAACTTTCACAGTGATATAGTTCAGCACGGCTATTTCAATGTTAAAAGCAAAAATTAACAGGAATTCATTTTGCGTGTTCTCCACCTTTTGGATTGGTTCAACACCGAATGCACATCAGCAAGGATTCCTTTAAGAAAGACTAGGGGAGAAAAGACACCGTGCATACTGTATGTCAGGACCTTTTAATTTAATATTATATTTACTCATATCAAATAAATGAGTATAATATATATAATACATAATAATAATTTAAAACATAGTAGTTTGTTTCTATTATCAAAAAAATGCCAATTTGATCTGAAATAAAGGTTTAGGGGGATAGTTCTGGATACAAAAAAGCCGCAGCGGAATAAAATCCCAGTCACACCTATGCACTGAAAAAGGAGACATTTGCCTCTGCCAACTTTGAAAAACGTCAGGATTTTGTTCATAAAAACGGATTGCAGTTTAAAGTTTTAAAACTGTCTTATTACAAAAGCCATCAATAAAATGTTCCTGCTGAATGGACCATTGCGGGTTGCAATAGTGATAAGACCCGTTTAAAGCTTTGTGCCAGAAAGACAGATTATATACTGCATACACCCCCATTGAACCAGACATCAAATATGTTTGTGCACCTGCGTCCACTATACAAACTTAAAAACTCAAACTATGCTTGTCCCTTGACACTCGTTTACGTTTAGCGTCATTCCCTTGTGTTCATAAAGAGGAAGTCTGATGGCATTTTTTTTTATCATTGAGCATAATGTACCATATAATAGTTTGTGCTACGGTCAGTGTTCAGAAACTTTAGAAACCTTCAAAGTCTTTCTCCAGGAGAAATATATAATTTCATAAATGAACTATAATAATAGTGTTATATTTACACTTATGGATAAGTGCCAAAAGCAGTGACTGTCAATGTAATGTACAGAGCTAAGCTAACCTGAGTAAATCTGTTAAGTGATAGTAATACATACATTGATATTAAATCAAAGGAGCATGAAATTGCCAGTGAATATAAGTTGCAAAAGACACATCATGCGCACATTTATATGAAATGGGACAATGGTCTTGGATTTTCTACAGTATACCATTTAAATAATTCACAAAACCAATAAAGACCTTTGCTTAACATCTGCCATGTACTCTCACTAATTGCATGTAATGATGTGTTGGATATCTCTTTAACCTAGAACCATGCAATTAATTATCACAGGATCTGAACCTTAAATGAAACATATTTCATTCAATAATATCCTTCTTTGTTACATTCCAGCTATTACAAAATGGTATCCTTGCTCTCACATATCACTTGTCAGATCACACCTCTAATATGGTTGTTAAATGAAATAATTCAATCCATAATAATTGTATTACATCTACTGTTCATGGATTATTTGTCCAACCTTGTTCCTTTCTTGCATACCTTTGGTAAAACTGGTAGCACTTTTCTAGCTGTTGGGAACAAAGTAACCAGCCTGATAACATATGTTTGTACTGAAAATGTCATTTACCAAACATTTCATTGAAAATGTATTTATATTCCTTACAAGTAAACCGAGTGCATGCATATTCATACACTCCCAATACAATTCCCCTAGTGGACGGTCTCAGGATTGCAGCCGTACCGTGCCTGTGGCATTGATGCAGTTCACATAACTTGGCTGTCCTATAGAAATGTTGCACATTAGGAGGGTCAGGGTATTTATTCTTTTAAGTGCTTACAATTCATCTCCATCTCTTGTCTACATGTTATATAACATGCAATACTTGTGAAATAGGCAAGGTCAGATAAGACAGAGATGGAAATGTGAGAGCTTCCACTTTCTGACTGACATTAATGGCCTTTAACACCAACCGGGTATGTCCGCCTAGAGAATACTTTACATCTCAAATCCATGCTGGCAAAAATGTGCTTTCAAGGGCATCCATGTGTCACTTTAGTTAAAGCTATTATTCTGAGCTTTCTGGGCTTGTATATGTAGCACAGCTTGAAAAGGCCATGCTGACATAAGGTTTACATGTATAAATATATGTATGTTATTTCAAAGCATCTAAACGTTCCATCATATGAATTAATGATTCATATATTAAAATACCTATGCAGGGCTGGATCTGGAAAAAACATCCCTGCAATTCTAAGACTGGATCTGAAGCTCTGGTGGCAGTAAATATATACCTTCATCACTCTCGTCCACTGGCCTTCTGGACATTTGAAAATTGTGCCAGATGGACAGTCCAGGCCTGTTTCTGTCACCATTTAAATTGTTTTATAAAAGGCCCTTGAGGTGTAAGGATAGGAGCAGAATTTAGGGGGGAATGAAAATTTAATCTACAAACTATTTTGTTGAAAATGTATCTATATTCCTCACAATTAAACAATGTGCCAAATTGCCTTTATTTGCTCCATAATATAACTTCACTTATTGGCATTCCTGGGAACTCCCCGGGTTTGACCCGGAGATTGCCGGGTGAGCGCTGATCCTCCGGGTCAAGACCCAAATCCTCCGGGTCACGGGAGCAGGGTCTTGACACGCAGTGCTCCCCGATCATTTTTTCCTTTAAATGGTGTTTCCCGCTGCTGTCAGGCCGCTGCTGCTGTCAGGCCCCTGACATCCGTGGGAACGCCAACCAATGTCAGGGGGACTACCCGCTGACGTTGGTGTAAAGTCCTGGACATGTCCCGCAAGGGAAGGCCGGAGCCAAGAAGTTTCCTAGGTATGCTTATTGGTCCAGAAGTATGTTGATCACACTCTTAGAATCTAGAGGTACATACAGACTGATTCCACTTCTGTAAATATATCTGATTATAATTACCACTTGGGAAGTTAAGAGTACCTCCCAAATGTCCCTCTTTAGGTTGGGGAGCCCCTCTTTGGCAGACAAATCCTGTTGTCACTCTTTCCTCCTCCGATATCCTTCTTTTATAGAAGCTTATAGTGTTTTCTAGGTAAAAATTGTGCCCCGAAAGTCACAAAGATGTATATAAATAGAAGGAAAGATGTCTTGTAGTTGGCTAACTCTAGAACAAAAATAGGTCACAACATAATATTACAAATTTCTCCTATTTAGAAATATTATATTTATTGTAGTAGTAAATGAAACCTAGCTCCTATTAACCTCACACTCTCTTTTATCAAAAAGAAAATACGTGCAGAATCATTTTTTCTATGTAGTATATCTCCTCATTATATTTGGTAGACATCTGTGGATTTTGACCATGAGAAGCTTCTGTTACCACGCCATATCTAAAGGTTCCAAATTTATACATATTTAATATACATCAATAAACAGCAACATAATTCATAGCCTTGGAACTGATCACAGCCTTCCTGCATTTGATGTATTTATTCAGATTCACGCTTTCCAATTAAATGAAATGACGAATGATTCTGCACAGCCACGGCACCTCGAAAGGTGTTTAATCTAAATCGTGTGAATAAAGATGAAATTGGAAGCCTTGGCTTCTGTTTTATGTACTACTAAGCATGAAAAACCTCATATAACTAAACTTTACTGCCACACAAACAAAATATGTTTATTAAAAAGGCTTTTCTATGGGTGCTTTCTGCTGACAGCTTAAAGAGTGGGGTGTCAAACAAAAGGCAAGAGTTGGTATTTTATTAAACTTTCGTCAGATCAGACAATTAACCGTGCACAGTGGCCTAGTTATTGCTTTCCCCTATACCTGGAAGTAAGAGTAAAATTAGAACACCATGTGGTCCATGGGAGAACCTAGACAGAGATTGCAGATTACATTTAGAGTTTACAGAAATTCACAGTCTGTGCCCTTCTAAATCATGAAAACACATTTTTAAGAGAATCTTAACATTAGTAAATACATTTAATAGTGTTACTTACGTGTATTAGCCATGGTTGCAAATGATTTGCATCACAGATACATACATAGACTATATATATATATATATATATATATATATATATATGTTTGTGAGGTCAGACACTGATGTTGGACAAGAAGGCCTGGCTCGCAATCTCCATTCCCGTTCATCCAAAGGTGTTACACAGATCTGAGCCCTGGCCTCAACCCCATCGATCTATCTATCAATCTATCTTTCAATGTTCAAGTATTCTGTTTCTTGCTAGTTTTCCATGTGAAACATTCACCACTGATTAAAACCTACTAGCAAACATACAAAACCACATGAGTGCCATCCAATTTTAGTTTGTTGCTTGCTTTTAAAATTAAGAATAAGTAAAACAATTTTATTCGCTGCGTGCACTATACTGTTTCATTATGGTTCCATATTTTTAATGAGAGACACAATTGTCAACATTAGCCATATTCTTCTGAATTGTCCCCTAATTACATCTAAAACTTAATTATTTCCGAAATGGGACTTATCTCCCTCTGGCAATACAGTTATCATCTTGTAACCACCTTTCAAATCTCCAGCATGAGCACAGACAATACGTGCAAGGAATTGGGTTACTGCAGCTTTAGTTGATGTGTATTTCAAATTAATCACAAGCACAGTGAGAGGGCTCCGAAGAAGCAAGGTGAAAAAGTCTCCCTTCATACTCAACATATATGATTTCTGCTTTTAAGTTGAAACTTATGGTATAGGAAGTTTATCATGTTTGAGTTAATTTCGTTTAGGCTGGATGAAAAACTACTGAAACTAAATTTAAACCCTTCACCTAAAACAATATGTTCACACAAAAGACTTGTGTACCCAGGTGAAATGCTCTAATATTGGCCTAGATTGTTTCCAAATGGACATTATTTACACATATATGGCATTAGCGTTGTGTTTGAAAAATGAAAACAAGCATAGCATGCAAATATTTTTTTCTTGCTTGAACACACAGAATGCTAAAGGACCTAATTGAAAATGTATGAAATTGTCATGGAAGCAGAGCAGGAGCTTAATAGGGCCCCAGTAAATGAAAAAAGTTCCTGCATGCAATAATGTAAATGACAGGATAGCCCCGGTGTGAACTGGAAGAGGATATCAGTGTGGTCAAATCAGTCAGCAATCTATACTGCACTTAAGTGTGGTTTATTATTGAGCTGGACCCATGAATATTAAATTCTAAGGAAAAATTGAACTTGGAATGCTAGTTATACAGAGTTGTTAAAAATAAATAATTCATAATACCATGCAGATCTTTACTGACATCAACACATATAAAGTAGGAGAATCTGTCTAGAACTTTACATCATGGTTGAGTGCTTTCCCACAGAGTCTTGTAAGGGTTTATACAATTTTTTGAATCTAAGCATTTGGGCATGGGTCTATAGTTTGTAGTAGGGAAGCATTAATAAGTGAGCAAAGAGGGCGCATGCCTAGGTCCCACCAGCAACAAGGATCCCACTACACTAGAGCGGGCTTTTACATGGGTCCTGGTTGGTCCATGGCTTCTCTGCACCTCTCTTACTCCACAAATCTATTTATCTAATGTATTATTCTGGTCCCTCTATCGGAGGGTGTGCTCGGAAGATCTGGCCTTTTGCAGGAGTGCATCGGGCAGTGCTGTACTTAGGAGGGTGAGGGGTGGTCTGACCTGGCTGCCATTCAATTTCTCTTTTTGTTCACAAAGGGCTGGTCCAACCACATTTGTGAACAATTTTGGACTGGCCCGTGAGCCCCCCAGAGTAAGGAAGGAGATTGAGCTGCAGAGGCAGGGCACAGTGCAGGCTTACCAGTGGTTTGCACTCTCTGTATTTAACTTTCATGAAGTCTTCTCTTGATTATAGACTTGGACAATTACACCCTTACCTCCTGGAGAGTGTTCTAGGCATGGCTAGATGTTTTTCTTCCCCAAGGAAATAACTGTAAGACCATTCACTAGAGTTTTCTTTTGTGGTTGTTCAGGTCTTCTTTTTTCATAATGTACCAAATTACTGGTTTAGCCACTCATAGATATGTTCATATATTATCCCTTGGTCTGCAGTTAAAGGATGTTTATTTTGGAAATACAACATAAAACACACCGTTCTTCAGTGCTGCACCACTTTACCACATATAACCTCATGTCAAAAGAGGTTTACACCATAAACACTCAAGCTTCTATGTTTAAAACTATTTTTCTTACACTTACACAGTCTAATGCTATACAGTAAGACACACGCTAACATCTTACCCTCATGTACACACATGCTAACAACTAACACTAATAGACACACTATATGCTGATATACACACTCATGCTAATACCGTACTGTAACATACACAATACCATTCATGCTAACACCACACTCATACACATGCACACAGTATCCAACAACATGCCCACACTTTAACACTATGCACACATACACACTACAATACAGTAGACACTGTATATACACACTGACTCTAGCACTATATATTTACACACATACACACTGATGCTGACACTACAGAATATTTATTCACATACACAGGCGGGTTGTGTGCAACGTAACATGCATTGTGTGACTCCACTGGGCGCCTGCAAGAAAGTCTAGATTGCCAGATTCACAATGGTTGCCCTGGCCAAGTTTTTACCTATTTGTCCTGCAAAACCTTGGGCTCCAGGACATGGTTTCTAGTTGCCATGGCGACCTAGTACCCAGGGTTTGTCTGTTTTAACGGCTTGAATTGTTATTGAAATAACAAGGGAACAGCCCACAACATGACAATGAAACAGCTTCTCAATTGTCCAATTACTTAGCCCCTGGAACTAGGTGGCTACATATAGCAAGTGCTTTATTTCCTAAACCATTCACCCAATTTGGATGTACATGTCCTGAAATGAAAGTTGTATAGGTTGTATAATTTCTGGAATTTGCGGAAACACTCAGGGATATCTGTGGTAGTGGAGTATGGTTTGCCTTTTTTCATCACAAATTCCTCAGATAAAGTGAGTGGCCTTTTGGGCCCTGAGAGCTCTAGAAAGCAACTTGCTGGGTTGTTCTTGGTAAAGAGGAATTGACATTTGAGACGTCTATTAGTGTTGGTGGCTAGCTGAGATCTAAGAGTGTCTAGTTGTGCTAGTGTGGCGGGGTCTCTGTTGAGTTTATGTAAGCGTTCTAATTGTGTTATTTTCTTGATTAAGTCAAGGGTAGTTGCAAGTTCTAGTTTTTTGAGATGAGAGCCTATTTGTATAAATTTGCCTCTGACACCTGTTTTGTGTGCTTCCTACACTGTGGTTAGAGGTACCTCAGGGGTGATATTTTCTCTAAAGTAATGGTGTACTAGTTCAGCGACGTCTGAGGAGAGAGTGGGGTCTGATAAAATATTTTCATTTAAACGCCACACCCAAGGTCTGATGGGGAAAGAGGCACGTTTTATAGACATGAAGACTGGTGCATGGTCACTCAGGATACTTGGCCCTATAGTAGACGAATAAAGTGTGGGAAGGCGCTGGTGTGAAAGAAAAAAACAGTCAATGCGCGTATGACAGTTATGTAAAGTGGAGTGGTAAGTGTAATCCTATTCTATGGGGTCAATAAGTTGGGCTACATATAATAGTCGCTTGATGTGGTTTATATGGGTATAAGGAATGTGAGGGGTACCAGCAGAGTTCTCAAGTGAGGGATTCAAGGTCATGTTAAAGTTACCCCCTAATATAGTCAGGCCCTCTTGAACTTGCATCATTTTTTTTAAGACAGATGTTAGGAATCATGGTTGATGGTGATTAGGGGCATACCATTTGCCAAAGTGATTTTATGGGGCATAAGAACCCTTTTACAAAAAGGCAACTGCCCTCCAAGTCCTGCCAGCTATCCAGGGTGAAAAAGGGTAAGTGTTATGAAGAAGGATAGTCATTCTGTTTTTGCCTCAGGGTTACACATTGTTTGTTGGTTATTTTGGGTTCTTTAGTGGCCCGAAAATGTATTTCTTGGATGAAGGCTATTCTTACTTTAGTATGCTGAAGTTCTGCAAACAGTTTGGATCTCTGTTCGGGTTTGTTCAAGCCCCTAATATTTAGAGAAATCAATTTAATGGGATCAAGAGCCATTTTGTTTGTGACTGGCAGGACCTGTGGGAAGTGACGGCAAGGCATGAAGGCAGCAGATTATGTCACGAGGATGCTGTCTCTCACGACCTCGAGGTCTAAGCTGGCGGTTTCATCTGGGTCAAGAACGATAGGGGTATCCACCGGCCAATCTAGTATCCTATTACATAAGGACATCAAGGTAGAGACAATGTCAGGGAAGCTACGAATACGGAGGTGAGCTCGGCGTCCCATATTGTCAAGGTCTTCCATTTGTCTAAGGATACTGCAAGAGTACCTTGTAATGAAAATCAGTCTGATATTTCATCTACAGTAGCCTGTACTTTGTCTTTGTTTTCCTCCAGAGCTGCCACGTGGTCTCCCAGTTGATCAAGGTTCTCCTTGATTTCTTGCAAGTCATCTTGGATGCCAGATAATGCTGAGTGGAACAGGGCTGACATTTCAGCTTTAGTGGGGAGGTCTTTCACTGCTTCTTGCTAAGCCAGTTCAGACTGTAAAAGTGGTGGTGCATAGGATTCAACAATGGAAGGCAAACTAGAACATTTGCTACTCGGACTTGGAGGAGTCAAAACCATCTTGCTAAGTGGGTCCCAAATATCAGAGATATTTCGAAAAAAGGCACGAATGGAGGAGTTTGAATGCTTTTCTTTCATCCCAGAGGGTTTAGGGGTAGAAGAAGCTTTAGTATTCTTGCCCATTGTCTGGGTAAAACACCCAAATTGTAGGTTCAATACAGAAGATCGGAGCTCTGTATCTACGCGTGCATCCCCATTGAGCACTAGCGACAACCTCGACTTTTGAGTATACTTAACCCCATGTGATGTTTATTAAAAGTCATTAAAATGTTTCACTGCATAAGAAACACAAAGCTCTGCTGTAGAGCCGCAAGAGAACTTCAGTGTCAGATTTTTAATAGACATACAGCATTCTTTTACATTATGTACATTCAGGCCAATAGGAGCACATTGAACAGCCTCTAGCAACCCTATTTGTTCACTGTTGACATCATGTCATTGTGCATTGCTATTACTTGAACTATTTTGAGCCAGAGGAGTTTTTTTTGGTAAAGTAGTTTACTACAGCAAGGTTCCCTATTTATTACTAATCTTTGATAAAATTTGTTAAATACTAACTTTTAAAATATCTGCTATGTATTCTGGACTAACTACAAGATGTTTTTTAAAGCAAATGTCTTAAATCTCTGTCTTCATAAAGTTTTGCAAGCTATTAATCATAAAGATTTTTCTGTGTAATCAAAAGTTTAAAACCAAATTGAGACAGCTAAATGGAAATCACTTAGAAATTTCCCTTTGAAGTAGACTATTAAGATTATCTTTCTGAAGACTGCAACCGGTGGCAGTTATATCAGCAAAAAGAATTTATGATTTTAGTATTTTGCAGTGTCGGGTCCAATTTCTGTTTTCCAGGGATGACATAAAAATACTATAGATCTAAAGGAAACATAAACCATACATTAATTGTATCTTGGATGCCTTTTTTTAAAGGAATCAGACTAAAAGCATAGAATATCTCCCTTGGTTTCCATTCACACACAAAGTGTAGAATGTACTTGTTACAGAATGGCAAATTCCACACTGGAGATGGCTGGCATATTTTGGCCCAGGAAGTAAGTAGAACATTACTATATATGTCAGCCTCCACGACCTAATAATTTATAGAAAAGGCAACTGGCTCTGCCTGAAGAATTTGAACGGACCTGTTCCTAGTTCCAGAACAGCCCTTCATGGATTCCATCAAACATGTTGAGACATTTGACATAGAACATACAGTAGAAGCTGTTCAAATGCATAAGTACTAATCGCTTTGCTTTGCACTTATGTATAAGTACTAATCGCTTTGCACTTATTTCCACTATTATTATGCATCCATAAAACCACCAGGCTTGATGTCTATAAAATGAAGTCTTCCTATGGGCTGCATGGAACTAGAGACACTGGATGCGTCCCCATAAGTACAAAGAACCAGTGTCTTAATGGTGACCACAGGTACTTTGTTACATTAGGTGTAAAAGACCCCATTTATTTTATTAATCATGCAGTTAATCATATGGTTTGCTTTTTTAATTATAAGTATTTGCTGCACAATACTTAATAATAATGGTTGTTAAAGCATAATTTAATTACTGTTCCTAGCTGAAGTATTCAGGTCGACCGACCTGCTGTGAACGCTTCGGACCCATGGGAAACTCAGTCAAGATCATCGGGGAGGTGGCGAGATGCAGGGGCTGGGACAGGCGGTAGCTCGCCTTCCAGGGGACCACCAGCTCTATCCCAAGATCCAACAACAAGCTTTTTACCTGCAGCAACTTTTATATGCCGTATGGAGCGGGAATTACCTCAGCTGCTCGCTCTAGACTTGCCCTCCAATAGATCCTCGTTAAAGGATTTAAAGTGTACTCATTCCAATTACAGGGCCTCGAAAGAGTCCTGTATTGTTATTTTTCGTCACTACCTCCCCGAGTCGGGAGTGGGTAATTTGCGCGCCTGCTGCCTTTCTTGGATGTGGTAGCCGCTTCTCATGCTCCCTCTCCGGAACGAACCCTGATTCCCCGTTACCTGTGGTCACCATGGTAGGCACAGAAAGTACCATCGAAAGTTGATAGGGCAAACATCCGAATGTATCGTCGCCGTCACTGGGACGTCTGATTGGTCCCAGGTTATCTAGAGTCACCAAAGCAGTCGGGGGCGATCCCACCAGATCCGTTTTGGTCTGATAAATGCACGCATCCCTTGGGGGTCAGCGCTCGTCTGGATGTATTAAATCCTGAGAGGCAATAGATTAGTGTGAAACAGTGAATATTTTTGCCTTAGAGGCAATAGATTAGGGTAAAACAGCGAATACTTAAAAACAAGAGTGCACATCAGCACATTACCTCATGATTGACTGATGCTACTGGGTAGTGATTATTTGGACCCTTTATGTTCTCCAAACCTCAGCCCCATAATAGGCACCTTGTTGAGGAAGGCAAGGGTTGTGGTTAATGTTAATCCATATCAATGTGACCCGATACCTTAAATGTTAGAAAATTAATTAGCACAGTAGTTCCCAACCTAGTATTCAGGTCCAGGTTTCTGAATTGCCCCATAGTGGAATAGAATAGAATAAATCCTGCCCTTTTAGTGTGCGTTGAGTGAGTTAGGACCCATTGGTCTAGGCAGATGATCTTTTTATAATATATCATAGGATGTTACAGCCAAATTATTGTTCATATACCTGAGGTACTTAATTTACTGCAGAATTACCATGTGTGTACATATTACTGTATGTTTGTCAGCGTGTGTGTGTGTTTCAGGGGTGAGCATAGGGTTAGTGGTGCGAATAAGAAGTGGGAAGTAGATAATATGTATATGTATTGCAAAGTTCTATGAATGAAAAGACTCCAAATAGGAATTTGTAGTATCATTGAATACACTTCCATCCAGGAATTATTGCCATTGATATCTCTCCCCCATAGTACCTTTGAGTAAGTCTGTCTTCATAGCTAGGATCGCCACTTGGTAATGTGGCATTTGATTTTGTTTTCTGTTTAATGATATGCTGTAGAAAGTGAGCTTGGTACTAAATCGAAATAAAAAAATGGTAATTATGTGCGTATTTAAGGAATAATCACTGTTGATGAAGTTGTTATGCATGAAACTATTGTCTGTTATATTTTCTCCCAAAACTTTTTTCTCTGCCTTTGTCGATTGAAAGTAGTTTAAATAAAAAGTTTTCTTCATGACTATGAATGTGTGAATTGCAAACCATGCATTTTCAACAACAATTAACACCTCGTAAAATGTAAATGGGTCACTGAAGTAAGCTCTTAGCTGGTCAAAATTCTTTTGGAGGAAGGAGTGGGGTCACATAACACAAAGTAAGAACTTCTGTGTGCATGCAGGGTGGACAGGGGCCTGGAGGCCACTAGGTTTTACCGGCCAAAAGGAGTCTGCCTTTCTCTGACAATGAACCTCTGAGAAGACAACAGTGTTAAATTCATGGAATATTTGCTGATCTTGGTGAGGAGGGGAACCTGAAAATATGCACTCTATTAAAGTCCTCTGGTTTCAGTCGAGCAACTAAGAGTATCCTAGTCACATGAAGGAAATATTAACCAGTACTACCAAATGTTATCCATGCTGATAACAGCTGAGATTTGTAATGCAAAAAGTAAATACATCAATACGTATGCGGGTGGAAAGCATGGTTGCCCACAAAGCCTGACACAGACTGATGTTCTATTAAGTGTCTAGGTACGCAGACAACAGACATTGAAACATGAATGTGTTACTATAAAATTTCTTTAGGATGAAGATAGAACTGCAAGGTCCAGCGAAACACTCATATATATAATGTAGTTCCTGGCTACTGCAATGCCCCAGACAATATTCTCAATAAAGAATGCATATTAAAGAGCCTTTAGTAAAAACAGCAGCTCCAGCTTCACTCTGGTGTATGCCACTGTGCTTGAAGAAGCCAGTGGCAGAAAATCACTCTCACTTAAATAAATGGGATCACTTTCTCTGCATGTGAATGGGGGTCTCATTTGACCTCTCCTGGAATGCTCACTGATTGCCAATTATATTAAATATATATTACAGCCGAATATGCAAGCTAAATTGTGGGAAAAGTGATGCATATGGAGACTTCTGCAGTCTCTTTCCATGCATTTGCAAGGGGAAGCCACTCTAAATAAAGGGACCAGTAGTGTACCTAAGAGGGGGCCAGTCCTCCTTGGGTGCTACTCGTCACCCTCTCTTTTCCCGGGTTCCTACTTTCCCCAGTGCTGCACGGCAGCTCCTGGACCAGTGAAATCTGAAAGAGAGGTAGGGGTGTGGGAGAGCGAATGGGTGAGTGAATGAACGAACGAATTTGGACAGGCAGGCTGTTTGGGGGTAGAGATGGCACAGGCAGTATGTTAAGGGCCAGAGATGACACAGGCAGGTTACTAAAGGGACAGAGTTGGAACAAGCAGGCAGCTTCGGGGGAAGAGGTGGCACAGGCAGGTTCCTAAATGGCAGAGGTGGCACAGGCAAGTTGTGTCATGGGCAGCGTGGCACAAGCAGGCTGTTTCAGGGACAGCGGTGGCACAGGCAGGCTGTTTTAAGGGCAGGCGTCAATGTCTGGCCTAGTGTATAGTGACGGGAGTTACGCTGTACCACTATCAATGTCTGGCTTAGTATATAGTGAGTGTCACACGCGCAGCGGCTCCTACATCCGCAGCTCACGATTCTTCTTTGCCTGCCTACGAACCCGGACCGTTTATCGCTTTGCACCTGTTCTGCCTGCCCTGACCTCGGATTTGTTTTACCTCGCTGCCTGCTATTGCCCTTGACCACGGACTGTCTATTGAACTGTCTCTTAGCGGAGCCTATTGCGTCCCACTGTTGTTGGAGATTTGGTGCCCGTCTGCATAGTTGGATCCACCTCTTCTGCCTTATACCGTGACAGATAGGAGTTATGCTGTACCATATCTGTTTAGTAAATATTGCACATATGTTGACATACAGTTTACACAATTGGGAAATACATATTCTTGCCAATATTAATTTTTATGTGTGTGTGGGGCTGCCACACACAGGATCTGCCAAAGGTGCCAAATCCTCTATGCCCCTGAAAGGTACCATTGAGATGCCATAAGTGCATATTATGTGTCCCGTTAATAATGCAAAGCTTCTAGCAGGGGCAGAACACCATTAGTATATATAATATAAGCAATTACTCTCAAAAGATTTAACCCCTTCGCGACCTTTGCCGGTTCAGGACCTTCATAACAAGAAGGTCACTAAATGACCTTTGACGGTCCTGAACCGTCAAAAAATTAAATAAGCTTAGAAAGTGATCAAGGATCACTTTCTTCGCTTAAACGGCCTTGCTGCAATGCCTCGATGTCGAGGCATTCAGCAAGGCCGAGATCGGCATCGGGGGCCATGTCTGGCCCCTCCCCGGGGCGTCAACAGCCGCCATACATTTGTATGGCGGCGGACGCCCGTTTTAAAAGCGTTTAGGAGGCGATCAACGATCGCCTCCTAAACTTAAATGGTGTCGCTGGAATGCCTCGATCAGGAGGCATCCAGCGACACCAAACACTTACCTCTGGATGGACTGTGACCACTCCGGAGAGCGGTCACAGCCGCAGCTCCCGGTGTTCTTCGCCATCAGTAAGATGGTGGCAACCCGGGAAATTAAACAATAAAGAAGAAAAAGTTCGCTAGATGGTCTCCAGACCCTCTAGAGAACTCTGGCTCCACTTGCAGGTTGAATACAGGTACTGCATTCAACCATGCAAGTCAATGGAGCCCAGATTTCTAATAACAATGTGATTAGTAAAATATTCAAAAAATAAAAAAAAATGGAAAAAAAAATGTGCTAACATTTAAAAATAATTATGCAGTGATGTCACTAGATGAACCATCCAGTACCAGCAAAATGTGTAAAAAAATATAAAAAAGTATTAAAAAAATAAAGTTTATTATTTTGAGCAAGTGCTAA
>VKOC01026121.1:0-11393 GCA_009364415.1 Spea multiplicata
CGAAAGAGAAAGGTCGACTAAGACCAAGCCATTCTATATTTCAACAAAGGCAATAGGATAAGGAGTCAAGGTGAGTTTTAATGGCAGAATTGTATAGAGTGAATTATTTGACACCCTATTCCTGATTTTAACCCGACATGAATAATGTGGTTTATGGCGGAATAATGGTGGAAATCCTACCCCCCCGTGCTGATTCCGTAAAAGATTATGGCTCAAATTAGCAGAATAGTTTGCCTGCGTAGTGCAGAGTCGCTAACAGCAAGCATTTGGTCCTACATCTCCATTTAGGCAGTAATCACCCGCGCCACCTCCATGAATTAAATTAGGGGATTATTAATTGCCGGGCTGCAGTTAGGGGGGGGGCAAATAAATAGCTAACATCTGATGAAGGTTACTCACCGGACTCATGTAAACTCCTTGGTGCACATCTCCGAACTGCCCTTCACCGATACAGCGGCCCAACTCGATCCGGTCCCTCTGGATCTCATAATCACCGGCTGTAACACAGACATGTCCGCTAAACAGCTGCTGGAGACCCCCGAGCGGAGCACACCCAACGCGCGGGGGGGCACATGGACGACTGCGGAATATTTAATGCACTAATTCCTTAGATATTTGGTAACTGACACTCGGACTGCGTTCACCGGCGGGGATACACTGACATGCTTACAGAATTAAAGAGTGGCGGCAGCTGTACGGGGGCCACACTCCGCTTCACTTTCTCGAGCTTTAAAGATGGCCGTGCTTGGGGAGGGCTTGGAGACACGTAAAGATTATATCCCAGGGGCGAGTAAGATACGTCATACTATCTCACGGATCTCTTTCCTTGCTGTATTAGCCTCTACCACCTATGCTGGGAGGCTGTTTCACCTATTTACCAAGCGAGGACACCCTAAAAACCAGAGATCCAAGCTCACAAGACAAACAAGAAACTTGGAGAAAGTGGGGATTGCGTGACGTGGAATTACATGTCATAGCAAGCGGATTATTAGGACGAGTAAAGTGCAGCCCTTTGTGGCGCGGCCTCTTTAAAGCTTTATGAAGCACAGAAGTCTCAGTCAGAGTGAGAATACAGCACGTTGTATATAACACGTGTACATAACACGCACACACATACATATATATATCATGTAACACACAGAATCACGCAGACACAGAGCAGGCAGGGTAGGAAGGAGGGAGCGGGGTTCGGACAGAGACCTTTTACCTTCGTCTAATCCATAGCTCTCTGAACGGCATTTAAAAAGAAGAAAATAAGGTTGGTTTACAGAATGTAAAGTCAGTGGATTTAGTCGCGCAAGACCTCGCGGACTCACCGGGGAGAGAATATCACGAGACGCGGCATGGAGGCGGTAAACGCAGAATTTCGGGAGAGAATCGGTTAAAAAAGTTACCCTGGAATTACCTCTGAACTAGTACCGGCACATAAAAACATCCCCCCCCCCCCCCCATAAGTCATTCTGACCCCATAACACTGCAAGGAGAGCAACAGAGAAACGACACGACTTCCATTAACACCCCAAAGCGTGCGTTCTCGCTGGACGTACAAACGGACCTCTGCGCACACAGAAAGCACATTTTCCGCCAGCGGTGTAATAGTTAATTTTGGGCTCCGTTCTATATACTTACTGGAGGGCATGGTGTATGTATCTTCTTCATCTATAATCTCCGCGTAATCGTCGGTTTCTGGAACACCAACACAAACATCAGTTACGGAATACAGGCGAGAAGGTAGAAATTTGCTGAAAAAGGGGCATTTTTGGGATTCTGGATGCTCTTTTCCGGCGTTTCCCGACGTGCACCGCGAGCTCCGAGGATCACAAGGGCTTTCTAATCGTCGGCTTTGGAATAGTAATAACTCGAACGCATTGTAAATCATGCGATAACGATACATTATTATACGCCAGGTATTACAGGGTTCTAATAACCGGGGGCAATCTAAATAAAAAGGCGGGGGAGATATAACTGGCCTGCTGGATAAACCCATAATATGACTAATATATATGTATAATATAAATAATAAAATATATAATTAATAAATATAATATATATATACACAAGAATCATTATCCAGGGGCTGTCCGTATGAGTTGAGGCCCCGTGACAGTCACTTAGCTACAGGGCTGGAGGAATAAATGCTTAATTATTAAATAACAAATCAAAAATGCTCAAAACTTAAACAATTCAATATTTATATCTTAATAGATAATACGTTAATTGGCTACCTGATTTGCAATAGATTGCAAGCTTGACAGTCTACTTAAGTCTTGAAAGCTTGCAACCTAATGCATTTCAGTAAGGCAATAAAGGTGCCACCTTTACCAAATTTGCTCGTTTTCTTCCCAAAATAAGACGCCTGTACTGTGGGCAGCGACGTGACATTCCCCACGGGCAGACAGCGATGGTTTATGGCGACGGTATATACACGCGAATGGACAGCTCGTCGGCATTAAACTAGACAAACGCAGGAGGATTTAACCCTCTGTGTGCCAGCTGGCCAGAGGCGTTTAGAAGCGCCCACTGGCACTCGGATGGGAAACGTAGCTTTTTAGATTCACTTCATAATAACAAAGAACACGATTAGTGACAAAAAAAAAACATTTTGAGAATAATAATGAGAGCTGGAGTATTACCGTCCTCACTAAACTCCTCTGCGGGATCCGGGGTGCATGCAAGGAGAAAGCAGAGAACAGAGTGAGGCATGGCAGGTAAAGCAGGCAGAACGCAGGCGGCAGGCAGAATGCAGGCGGCAGGCAGAACGCAGGCACTCGGCCCATAGGCGTCGTTTGTTACGGAGAACCCGGATCACATATTCTGCGGTGTGCGCTGCAGGCATCGGGTGCGTTATTACAGCCTGGTCAACGGACACGGCTATGGAATTTTTGCCGGGAACTCTATATTATCATGTGACACGCAAGCAAGCAGCGAGAGAGAGTGCTTTGCCCTGGAAAGCTCAACATGCTTCTGGAAGAATTCTGTTTTGCTGTTCAGAGGGAAGAATGAAACAATTAAATACATAAAGTAAAGGTTTAGGCGTAACAGAGCAGTGTGATTAACGCTTTGTCTAAGTGGAACAGCACCTCGAAGAGCAAGTAAAACAATGACAACTAAAAGGGCTTCTACCGCAGTTCATCCAACCCTCAAAACAATCGGAACGTGTGAGAAAATATATACTGAAATATATCATTATCGGCTAAATTACTTTATCATAGCGCTCATCAAATTTATGGTCGGTGGTCTCAGAGTTATATATACATTTATGGTCTCATTCCCCATACGCCGGGGGTCCCTGGGTACGTGGGGGGCATTACAAATATGTTAAGAAGCAGCCGAGGAAAGATCGATGGCTTTAGATCCGGTTAGTACGTGAAAGCAGCCCGCCGACAGCAAACAAGGAAGACGGGGGCACGATTACACCCGGAACGCTGTAATCTGCGATAATTCCTGTTTAACAAATTGCTGGTAATTCATAAAAAATTAAACACAATGAATTCCCCCGAACTGAATCCGTGGAAGCGATAAGACGCTTTTGTTTGGGGATAAAGCCGCGGCCGTGTAATCGCGCATGATGAATGGTGCCGTGGCCGCTGTATAAAAGCTGAGCTCACACACGGAGTATTTACAGCATTAGAGGCAATCAGACCGGGCGGCTTCCACGAGGCTCCTAAACGCCACAATAATGCGTCCAGAAAAAACAGAAAATAATAAATAAAATGATCTTTTATCAGTTCCTCCGAGAGCCACATAAAGGGCCACAACACCTCAAACCGCACCAACAGAACACATTAAACCCTCTTTGGACAGTTAAAGTCTCGGGATAAAAGCCGATGCCACTGAATAAACCACATGGCTATAAGGGAGAAGTGATTTTATACATACAGTACCTTATATAGAATCCAAACATTCTGAGAACCGTTATATCCTTATCCTCTGAATCATTATACTATGCACGGGAGATACAACAAATAACAGCTAGAGGGGAGGGGAAGAGTTAATTTGTTCCAACAGCCCTTTATCACTCCCATCACTCCTGTGTTCCAATGGCCCTTTATCACTCCCATCACTCCTGTGTCCCAATGGCCTTTATCACTCCCATCACTCCTGTGTCCAATGGCCCTTTATCACTCCATCACTCTGTGTCCAATGGCCCTTTATCACTCCCATCACTCCTGTGTCCAATGGCCCTTTATCACTCCCATCACTCCTGTGTCCCAATTTATCACTCCATCACTCCTGTGTTCCAATGGCCCTTTATCACTCCCATCACTCCTGTGTTCCAATGGCCCTTTATCACTCCCATCACTCCTGTGTTCCAACAGCCCTCTATCACTCCCATCACTCTGTATTCCAATGGCCCTTTATCACTCCCATCACTCCTGTGTTCCGATGGCACGTTGTGTTTGCTGATCCAAGTTTAAATTTAAAAGGATAATTCATGTTACAGCAGGAAATGTCCTCGTTTTTCCATGAAAACAGCTGAGTGACCCCAAACTTTTGAGCAGTAGCGTATATCTATCACATATCGATTAAAAACCAAGAGATTGTGTTCTAGTAACACCTAAAGGGCTGATCACCGAGAAAGCACAGCATGGCAGCTAATAAAGGGTTAACACAAACTTTTCAGTCTTAAATGTAAGCTGGCGCTCCGGCTCACCCCGATATGCGGGTCTCAAAAATCTGTAGGACCCCCATATTCTCCAGCACCTAGAAAACCAGAAGGCATGCACAGCACGTCGGGCACTCAAGGGGTTAAAACAGAAATCTGGGATAAAATCCCGCTTTTCGCACGGGGCAGGGACAACCTTTTTCCCGTAAACACCAAGCGAGGGAAATGGAACAAGAAGCTCTTTGAGACGCCGAGACAGACGGAGCGTTCAGAGCGCAGGAGACAGTGAGGGGTCTGTGCCGTCTCGATCACAAACGGGGGAGAGGAGCGCTCGGGGATTCTACGGCGAGACCCCGCATTAAAAATAATACTTCTATATTATAATATATAATAAAAAAGGGACAAACACACCCAAAAGCGCCTAAAACGGGAAATAGACTCGAAACACACAGTTTTCGACCTGAAACCGCGTTAATAAACATAGAACGTCTCTTTCCCTTTAATTAACACGTGGAGTCTCGTCGTATCCGTGGGAACGTCGGGGGTCTCCTTTACACGCAGGGGGCTTCGTGTCTCTGAGCCGTCGGCGGGGTAGACTTTGCCGGTCAGGCTGGCGGCACAGAGGGGGCGAGATGCCAAATAATGCCGGGGCGCAGAAACACCCGGAGGGTAAATGGAGAAATAAAAAGGACTTTGGAAAGGGCTGAGAATCCGTGCCGCGGAGACCAGCGAGAAGATCAAGGAAGTTCTTGCTTTCTTCTTCCTGAACTCGACTTCCAGCAGAGGGGGGAGACGCCATCCATCCGCCAAAATCTGGAGGTCTAACGCCTCGCCCGCCGCGCTCTCACTCATCATACATCATATGTTGGGACCCGCAGACACGATGCGTAACATTACATTTATTCAGCAGGAACTTTCCGCGAGGTATTATGGTGATGAAATTAAACTTCTCCCCTTATAAAACAGCTATTCATGGTTGGAGTGAGAGGATCTCTCTGTGCAGCCATTATTTTTTTGTGATGACATCATAATTCCATAAGTGTCAGCGAAGAGTCATTCTAACTTTAGGGCAGAACATAAAGAAAGGGCCGGTTATACCGCGTAGAACCGGCTCGCAGTCCACCTGTTGCTGCAGGGTACAGTTTTAGAAGCCCTGACAATGGACTTGGCCAGAAGGCAAAGAGCTAATAGAACCGGCCCCCATTCGGCCCCTGTCTAGTCCGTCCGTTTCTCCTGCTGTAAAGACTCAGACCTTAATCAGTCGTTGGTCTCGTCTTAGATTCAGGAGCCGTATGTCTATCCCATGCATGTTTAATACCCTCGCTGTATTACCCTCTACCACTTCTGCTGGGAGGCTGTTTCACTTATCCACCGCCCCCTCAGCAAACTAAAATATATTTCCCCCAAACAGATGAATGCATTTTCGCGGGTCAGGGTTTCTTACCGGACACGGAGACGGTGTGCGCCCGGACGCCATGCTTCTCGTTGTTGGCCAGCCTGTAAGACAGAGCGTTGAATCTGTGAATGGAGCGCATTCCACAAACTCAAAGAGCCTGTGTGTTCCTTCTAACAGGACCTCCTGTAATTAGCAGGGCCGGTCCATCTGACACATGTGCCAGTGGGTGGTGGAGAGTCCCACAGCAGAGTGGGAAATACCAAGAAGCTTTCCCCCCCCCCAGGCATCAGACATTTAAAAATCACGCAAACGGCGCGGACCGTGGAAAAAGTCATCGCAATGTTTGCTGCCGCCGTGGATTGTGCCTTAAACTGCAAGGAAAACATCGATATTGACCCAAAAACGCTTATTTATAATGTGGTTGGGGTTAAGTTTAAACATTATATATCATTTTACAATATACTACTTATGCGCTATATACACAGACGGTATATATAATATAATGCTGCATCAGCTGTTAGTCAGGATAGGATCTCTGAGCAGAGATCACTGTATTAGCCTCTACCACCTCTGCTGGGATGCTGCTCCATTCATCTACCACCCTCTTAATAAGGTGGAAAATGTTTGGAGCGAGACTCAAAGTTTAAGTTTAATGTACTATTGTATCCGAGACTGATGTACGTAAAGACCAACGGCTGATCACTTACTTCAGAGGATCCGCTAATTAACCCTTCAATCACCCCCCCCCGCCCAAAAAAAAAAAAAAGCAGAAAGCAGGGTCTGCCAAATGTCGTGTAAAATAATTACGTTCTGCGCGCGTCGGGGTAGAGTTTCCAACGGAACGTTTTGGTTACCCTGCTGATCCACTTAAAGCAGTAACCTGATCCGGGGACAGACGTCGTCCAGCGACACTCCACATAAAATCACTGACGTGAAGTAACCCCCCAGGGTACACTAAGAGGGGCAACAAACCCCGGGAAAACATAACCCTGAACCTATTATATCCAGATGCCCCCCCCATCAAAAGAATATACGGTAATTAACACACATTTAAAACAACGTTACCGGGCAGTCGCCAGCATTTAACACGCATGTCATTGGCTGCTGCTACACTCTTTGATTTCAATGGCAGATGAGCCCCCATTGACTAGAATAATTTAAATAGTGCTTTAATTAGGTGTATAGTGTCAAAGGAACATATTCACTAAAGCTAAATAATGAGCGACCCCCATGATATAATATTCTGCTTCATTTTTTTCGTGTTTTAATAGAACAATGAAAGAAAACTTACTTTGGAATAGACGGTAAAGCTCGTTCTCCTTCTGCAAGAAAAGAAAAAGTAAACATAATTACCAATATGATCCCCCAAACACACACACGCAATCACAACATGCTAAAAAACACACAACCCGCACGCAATCACATGCTAAAAAACACACAACCCGCACACAATCACAACATGCTAAAAAACAAACACACAACCCGCACGCAATCACAACATGCTAAAAAACACACAACCCGCACGCAATCACAACATGCTAAAAAAAACACAACATTCTAAAGAAACACAACATGCGCGTTCTCAATTATTAATGTATCCGCGAAGCGTTAAAAGAGCTCAGGGGATGCAATTTATGGAAAACAAGCGAATCCAGCGGCATACGAAAAACGTTTATCTACACGGATACAGAGCGGCGTTTAGAGACCCCCGGCAGATGCCTCATCCCACCATTATTATTTCACTTTGTTTGTAGAGCCGATACAAGGGGGGGGGTTACAAAATTAGAAATAACATCCAAATTAACATAAAAAAAAAAAGAAATGAACGTGAACACACATAAGCTTACAATCTATAAGTGGACGGGGGGGATGGGGGCAATGAGACAGAAGTAAAAAGTAGAGGGGCTGCTTGGATTAGGCGTAGCTGCAGGTTGTGGGTAGATTGTAAGCTTCTCTGAACAGGTGGGGTTTTTTGAGTGGGCTCCAAAAACATGGCTCCTTCAAAGCACAGCAATGGTATTTTTAACCCATTTGCGACCAATGACTTTCCAGGCACGTCCTAAAACGATGTCCATAGAGGACCAATGATGTACCTGGCAAGTCATCAGTCCCATGTCGCAGTACCGCAGCTGACCGCTCCATGACCACAGTGGTCAGCCTACTACAGCCAATCACATGCATGGATACCTGTAACACAAACCGCTTCAAACGAGGAAACACACAGAGAACAGCCGGGGGCCAAAAACATTTCTAATAAAACCGAGGGGCCAGGCTGATTCTGCCACTTTCAGACCTCACGTAAGAGTAGTGGGTGCAGTGCTCGAGAGCCCATCTGCAGAAGCATTTTCTCATTCTGGAGGGAGTCCAGAGGAGGCGACTAAAATGGGGAATGGTTTGCAGGGTAAAAATGTATCAAAAAGGACCGAGGGAGCTCAAAATGTCTGGCATGGGGAAGACATTTAAATCTATAAAGAGGTTTAAAAAAAAAGATGCAGAAGGGGACTCCCCCTCCCCCAAAGGAGGAGAAATGTTTGAGCAAGAGATCACCATCTTTACTGAGAAGGTGCTGAATAAGTTGAACAGCCTCCCAGCAGAAGTGGGTAATACAGTGAGGGTATTAAACATGCATGGGACAGACATACGGCTCCTGAATCTAAGACGAGACCAACGACTGATTAAGGTTTGAGTCTTTACAGCGGGAGAAACGGGCGACTAGCAGAGGCTGACGGGGGCGACAGATTCTAGTTTCTATACAATGTGAGGTGGGAAATTTAAAAAAAAAAAAAAGTGCAGTTCTTTTGTCGCTCATTCAATCCGATAAACAATCTATATCTATCTATACATATATATAGATACATACAGATACAGATACATATATATAGATACATACAGATACATATATATATAGAGATACAGATACATATATATAGAGATACATACAGATACATATATATAGATACATACAGATACAGATACATATATAGAGATACATATACAGATACATATATATAGAGATACATATAGATACAGATACATACAAGCGCTTCTGTAGCGAGCCTAAACCCAGGACGCCCCGTCTATCACTCTGTCATTCGCTGGAAGGGTTTTTGGTGCCAGGAGCCAAAACGGCCCGAAGGAGGTAAATGTTTTACGAGCACCCCCGCGCCTCCTGCAGCATCCGCCCGTGGCCCCGACTTCACTCGACCAATTCGCACGTTAATATCTCCGACGAACAGACGGCGGATCGGCGTGAACAATCCTGGAACGATGTCAGAGCAGAGAGCCTCCCGGGAAAAGGAGGGGAGGAAAAAGCCAGAGGAGGAAGGATTATCCGGCGCGTCCTCCCTCACATCTGTCTGAACAAGAACCACGAGGAGCGGTCAAAACGCGCCAGGAATTACAGAAACGTCTCATCGCCCAACTGTAACGACTCAGACCTTCGTCTCAGCTTAGATTCAGGACACCCTCACTGTATTACCCTCTACCACTTCTGCTGGGAGGCTGTTCCACGTTTCCACCACCCTCTTCCTTCCGTTTTTTTTTGTTAGAAAAAATGTAAAAGCTCTCCTTTCCTCAAGTCAGACATATTCAGATTTAGTTATTTATAGTAGTTTTTGACGGATAAACGGCTTGTGGCTACTTTAATTGCTTCTCTGAACTGCCTCTAGAACATCTATGGAGATGGGGGTCTTCAGTACGTAAATATGCATTATATAACAAAATATACATTACAAATCAAAAGTTTGGGGTCACTCAGCTGTTTTCTAACCATCAATTACCCTTTTAAACTTATATCAGTGAAACACAACGTGCCACTGGAACCCAGGAGTGATGGGAGTGATAAAGGGCCTCTGTGCGCCTATGGAGAGATTCCATAAAAAATCAGCCGTTCCAGCTATAATAGTCATTTACAGCATTAACCCCGTCTGCGCTGGATTTCTCATGCGTTTCATGTTACTTTAACGGACAAAAAGGAATTTTTGAGTGACCCCAAACCTGTGAATGGTGGTGTGTAGAGTCTGCTAATAATATAAAGATTTCGGAGGACTTGTCGTCCTTTGCAGCGTGATAACGGCTCAGAAACGAGGCCTTCTTAAAGTCTGGTGTCTCTTGGAAGAAAATGCAGCTACTTGAAGGTCATGGCGGGAAGAAAACATTCAAGGACAGAGCGAGTGCTTTGATTTGGAGACCCGGGGGCTCCTCCGCACACAGAAAAGCTCCTTGTTCTGCGGGGGCCGGGCGGCACGGCGGCTGTTACTCTGTTCATAGAAACCAGAAGAAAATGAATTTACCTTTTTGGGGTCGGATGATAAAGGACTCGGAGGCGCCGCTGACGAGCCGACAGTATCCATCGATCAGGTCGGCCATATTCTCCACGATGGTGAAGGAAGAGGCTGTCACAGTCAGCGGCTGAGAGAGGAGACAAAAGGGGCCATTATTCCTGAACAGCTGCATCTGACATCACGAGCGTGATCACATATCAACAGGACACGGGAGCTGTAACACGCACACGCCAAGCATTTCCAATAACCACATATACATCGTTAAAGGGGGGCACCATGGAAAACATTGTCTCTCTTGTGCATAACCCCCCAGCGCTGTATACAGTAATATAACCCCAGCGCTGTATACAAATAATATAACCCCAGCGCTGTATACAGTAATATAACCCCGAGCTGTATACAGTAATATAACCCCGAACTGTATACAGTAATATAACCCCGAGCTGTATCTGATAATATAACTGGCGCTGCATACGACTAACCATAACCCCCAGCTGTATACAGTAATATAACTAGCTATGCAATCAATATAACCCCAGCGCTGCATACAGTATATAACCCCCAGCGCTGTATACAGTAATATAACTGGCACTGTATACAGTAATACTCTTTAGCGCTGTATACATTAATATAACCCCAGCGCTGTACAGTAATATAACCCCCAGCGCTGTATACAGTAATATAACCCCGAAGCTGTATACAGTAATATAACCCCCAAGCGCTGTATACCTGATAATACCGCCCCAGCGCTGTATACGGTAATATAACCCCAAGCGCTGTTTACAGTAATATAGCAGCTGTATACAATGTCTATAACCCCAGCTGTATACAGTAACATAACCCCCAGCTGTATACAGTAACATAACCCCCCCGAGCTGTATACAGTAACATAACCCCCCCAGCGCGAATCATACAAATGGCTAATATGCAGCTGACTGAAAACATATTTTGGGGCAAAAACTACAACTTGTTTAAAACATGAAAAAGGAACAATATTTTTGAAAAATAATTTTAATCTGATCATAAAATTTAGTGGGATAGAGAGAGCGAGCGTGTGATAGAGGGAGAGAGCGAGCGTGTGATAGAGGGAGAGAGCGAGCGTGTGATA